>RJWH01003892.1:0-129719 GCA_004363575.1 Solenodon paradoxus | reverse complement strand
TATGAAATAGGGAGGCGATCGTTAGGCAAACAGGGAAGTGGCTGAGGTGCCTCTGAGTGCAATTTTCCGTTGGATTGCATCAGCCTGGCTTTGTGGCCTGGCCCAAGTCCCCAACAGCTTTTCCTTCCTTCAATGAGGCAACTTTACTTCATGACTAACACATTATGTAGATTGAGCATGAAATAAGATATTTTAGTGATTTGAGTGGAAGAAAGTCAACTGAGCTGAAAAGTGTATTCTAAGCATCCCAGTTCCCAAAAAGTAGACACACAAAGGACATTATTGAGACAATAATATTGATTTGACTTCAAAAATACAATGTCAATAATAGGCCAACTAGTATTTGCTTCATCATTATCATTCTTCAGCACAATAATATGGATGAAACTTAAAAGTGGTATTCTAGATATGTCCTGGTAGTTTAGTGACTAAATTTCGAGTTTCTAATTGGTTTAGTTCACACACATACCAAGGCTCCAGGTTTATGACCCAGAGCCAAAGGAAGCTACCAAGATGAACAATTAAATAAAATAAAATACTTCCTCTTTCTCTCTCTTCCTGCCTACAAGCCTCTGCTCACCTTCCTTCCTGCCTTCACCCTTCCTTTAAATATTTTTCTAAGCAAAAGAATCCAAACACAAAAAGTCATATGAAATATTAAAAATAAGATACATAATACAGACAGAAAGCAGGTTATTAGTTTCCCAAGGATAGGGGGAATGAAAAATGGGTAGTGCTATTCATAAGACATGATTACTAAAGGGTGCAATGTTTCTATTTAGGGTAATGAAGATGTTCTAGAAGCAGATAATGATTATGGAAGCAAAACTTTGTTGATATACTAAAAAAAATGAATTTAATCTTATAAATAGTGAATTTTATAATATGTGAATTATATTTAAATAAAATGTTACTAAAATAAGGGAAGTAATTTCTAAAACACTGAGATAATTCATTACGAGCATATCTGTAGTGCAAGGAATGTTAAAGGAATTTGTTTAGAAATAAGAATTATAGAACTGAAAACACATAAACAAAGATTGCCAAAAATAAATATAGAAATAAAATTCCTATTTCCTGTATTAATAACTTTAAAGCATAACTGTCTAAGGCAAACAAAATAGCAGTGTATTCTGTATTTATAGCCTAAGTAGAAGTGAAATGATGACAAAAATTAGCAGAAAAATTAGCAGAATAAGGAATTGAGAATACCATATTTAAAGACTCTTACATTATGTATGAAAATGTCTTACCTAGAGACAGCCACAGATTTATTGATGGTGCATATTGTAAACCTTAGGTGCCACCAGATTTTCTTTTTAATACAAAGATTTTATGAGTTGATAAAGTAGATAAAGTAGTCATAGCAATGCTAAAGAATAGTGAGAACAGGAGAAAAAAAATAGTGACAAGTGGAACAAATAGAAAATAGGCAGCAATACAGTAGAATTTTATTCAATTTTACTAAAAATTGCGTTATATTTCAGTGCTCTAAATATAGTAGTTGAGACAAGGTTACCAGATTGGGTATAAATCAAGATACAACTAAATATTTTATAGAATGAAGCCGCTTTATATATAAAGACACGGATATTCAAATGTACATATAAAGGCATAGATACATAAATTTACCATAAACGCATTAACCAAAAAAAAACAAAGACAAAAAACAGAATGACTGTATTTTTATTAAACAAAGTAGACTTAGAACAAAAAACTTATGGAAGATAAAAAAAGGATCACATAAGTCATAAGGATAAAGAGGTCAAATCTTCAAAAATGCATAATGATCCTAAATATGCATGCGACTAGTAATGAAGCCTCTAAATAAATGAAATAAAAATCAATAAAATGGAAAATGCGTAATTGTAGCTGATGACTCCAACAGCTTTTTTTATCAGCAACTTATAGAAAACGTATGCAGAAAACCAATAAAGACATGGATGAACCAAATAATACTTTCAAGTTACCTGACCTAATTGATATATATTGAAAAATTCAACCAATAAAATGACAAAATCCAGCAAATCAACATTTTTCCAGTACACATGGAAAGTCCATTATGATAAATTTTAGGGGAGGTAATAAAACAAACTTTAACAGATATGAATTTTTAATTAAAATAAAATATAATATGCCAAAATTTGTTGCATACTGCTAAAGTAATATTTAGAGACCAGTTTAGAGTATTAAATACATGCACTGCAAAAAGAAGATCACAAATAGGTATTCTGAGCTTCCATCACAAGAAATTAGGAAAATAAGAGCAAATTAAACTCAAAGCAAGAAGGCAATAATAAAGATAAGCATATGTCATGAATTAAAAAGAGAAAGTCAATAAAGAAAATCAGTGAAACAAAATAATCTTTCTTTGGAAAAAAGAAATAATAATTAAAATTGATGTACTTTTGTTTAACTGATGAAGAAAATATAGAGAAGATACAGATGCACATATCAGAAATGCAAAAGACTGTACTACATAAATGCAGACTACATAGATATTAAAAGGATAATAATAGAATTTGAGTACAAATATATGACTCTAAATTTTGAAAACGTAGAAGAAATGGGCTAATTTTCTGGAAGGAAAAAATTAGCAGAACCTACTCATGAGGATATAGAGAATTTCATTATTTCTATAGCTATTACAAGCTTTCCCACAAAGAAAACTCCTAGACAAGATGGGTTTCCTGATGAATCCCAGGAATCATTTAAGGGGAATTGATATCACTCGAAAACATTTTTTTTTGAGAGTATAAGAGGGAACGCTTTCACAAAACATTTTGTGAAGTCAGTATTATCCTATTACAAAAACAAGAAAATTGTATTGCAAGGAAAATAAATTCAGGCTTATATCTCTTCATGATATAGATACATAAGCATAAAGATAAAGATCCCTGGGATCAAATTTAACAAAGGAGGTAAAAATTCAATATATTAAAAACTATAAGACATTGAAAAAAAGAAATATAAGAGGACACAAAGAGATGAAAAATATTTCATCCTGGATCAGAAGAATGAACAGTTTTTAAAAAGTCTTACTCAAAGGATTTTGCAGATTCAATGTAATTCCTATCAAACTTCAAGGACATTATTCAAAAAAATTAAAAAATAATAATATGAAACTTTGTACAGAACCACAAAATAACTTAAAAAGACAAAGCTAGCCTCAATAAGGAGAAAAAAGTAGAGGAATAATGTTTTCCAACTTTAAACTTAATTAAGGCACACTTACATGGAAAGCTAATTATGAGACAGGAAACAAGAACATACAATGGAGGAAGGAAGTCTAGAGAACGATCGTACTAGAAAACTGCACAGATACTTGCAAAATAATAAAAGTAGATCACCCATTAGTGTCGTACACAATTAACTCCAAATGGATCAAAGATCTACATAAAATATCCAAAACCATAAAACACATAGTCAAAAAACAGAAAAATTCGCCATGACATTAGCCTCTGTGCCTTTGGGGAAGTGACACATACAGCAAAGTAAACCACATAAAACCAAGCAATTGGCACTACATGAAACCAGAAAGCTTCTTTGCAACAAAAGAAACCACCAATGAAAGGCAACCCACTGAAAAGAAGGTACTTGCAAAACATATGTCAGACAAGAACATAATCTCCAAAATATCTAGAGAGGTCATGCACCTCAACAACAAAAACAAGCAACCTACCACGCCAAAAATGGACAGAAGAGTTGAATAGGCATTTAGCTAGAAAAGACACATTGATAGAGTATAGACACATAAAAAAATTATCTACATCACTCACTATCAGAGAAGTGCAAATCAAAACCAAAATGAGATATCACCACACACCAGTGAGGAACGCCTATATCAAAATGACTAGGATCAATACGTGTTAAATAGGATATGGAAAAAAGGAATTCTTATTTATTGTTAATGAGAATTTAAATTAGAGCAATCTTTTTGTAAAACAGAATGAAGAGTCCCCGAACAAGTAAAGATGGATCTACCATTCAAACTAGCAATCTCACTACTAGTCATATACCATGAAAACACAAAAACATTAATCAGACATAATATCTGCATCTCTATGTGCATAAAAACGTAATTCACAATAGCCAAGACATGAACACAAAATAAACGCACATTGACAGATGACTGGATGAAGAAGCTGTGGTCTATACTCAATAGAATTCTATGTAGCCATTTAAAAAGATAAAATTGCACATTTTGCAACAACCTGAAAGGAACTGGAAATGATTTTGCTGAGCAAAATAAGCCAGAAAGAAAAAGAGAAGCACAGGATGGTTCCACTCACATGTGGACTATAAAAAATCTAAAAAGAAAGCAAAAACCAATCTGACAACAAAATATAGTAGTGGTGATGAGACCTGCAACTCTAGAGTGATGGGTGTGCTGTGAAACGCACACAGATAGAGGTGTGAATTCAAAATTCTGAAAATCATATAGCAATACAATCAAAAGAAATAATAAAATAATTTAATCAAGTATAGATGCACTTATCCTCCACAGAGATTAATAAATTAAATAGAGCAATAATTTTGAAAAATCCATAGTAATAAAGTATAGTTTTTCCCAGAATATGACTATTCCAACATTCAAATAGCAAAATAATTCATATTTTCAGACTAAAGAATAAAAACCATGCAATTATTTCAATACAACAAAAGCATTAAGTAAAATGTAGCAGTCTGTAATAGAAAAACATGATGAATTGTGATCTATAAAATTCAAAAACTATTTTCTTTGAAATTCATTGATAAAAATATAAGGTGACAAGTCACATTCCAACACAAATCATATTCGTGACAATGACTTCTATGCAAATTATTTTTAAAAATCTCAGAACTCTATAATAAACAAAATGAACAGCCTGATGAAAGACATGCACAAAAAATCATTTATTCCTTTGAAAAATTTCAAATCCTTATGTTTCCCTTTATTTTCCAAAAGATAATGTGACCTCTGAATGGAAGTATTTGTTGCCATTTTCCCTCATCATTGGAGTCTTTTATTAGGGATGAAGGATCTTGGTGGGCTTTCCTGCTTTTCCCACAGTGAGTTTTCTTCCCTCAGGTCTTTATAAGAATACATTTTCAGTAATTTTGCTACTCTAACCCACTTTTGTCTACAGAGAATTGCCATCAAGTGAAAGCACATTCACCTCCACTGTGTGACCTAAATAGGTTCAATATTCTTTTGCTAACCCAGACTTCACTTTTACCAGTTTGTTAGCAAATTAGTAGAAATCATCTTTCTTGGGTTTACATTTGCCCCAGGAAAGAAAGTTTGTGCCCTGTCTCCTCTTAAAAATGTCAGAGTGTTCTTGGATTTGAGGTTAATTGGTTGCCTTGTGTCCTCAGTTTTCCAATGGGATCAAGAAAATTTGTGATTTTCCAGTTTGTGCAATATTTTTATTTGTGTTGTAAGGGTATATAAAAGTGAATCTGGTTCCAGATTTTTGATATCCCAAATGGAGACCAGAAGTTCCACACAGATTTTAAGTTCATTTCTGTACCTAATATCCTTCATGTGTTGAGTCCCAGACACTGTGAAAGGTATTTTATATATGTTATGCCACTTAATCTCAATAGTGTTCCACAGATTACAACCTATTCCCATTTTACTGATGAATATGAGGCTGAAGGAAATTTTTACACAACTTGTCTGTGGTGGTAGAGACAGTAAATAAAGGAACCTAAAATCAAACCTAGTTCTGTTTTGCTCATGTCTGCTTTTTATTTATCTTCCTTACTATATTATTTCTCTTCATGAGTTTAGAAAATTTAATATCCAATCTCCTTTATTGCTACTTGGTAAGACATATAACATTACTTGAAAATGACAGCAGGCACAAGAGGAATGCAGAGGCTAAGTAAGGCATCTGTGTTGGCAGTGCTGATTCTGGGGGTTTGGAGTAGGAGTTTGACTTTTGACAGCTTTCTTTAGGTGAGCTGGCAGGGATAGGTATTTGCAAATGAGAACTTTTCAACATAAAATTGATATGACCAATCATTTACTTCACAGATGACTGGTTTCCCCCCAAGAACAGGAGGCAGTTTGGATTAGTCAGAAATTGGAGAGTGACACCGCAATAATTATAGTGTCTGGGTCCAGCTGCTAAACCTGGAGAGGTTAAGGCCAGATCAACATCTGCCAGGTAAAGATCCCTGTTTGTAAATCTGTGTCATGATCTAGTCTTTTCCTTTCACTTTAAATGAGGTATAGATTTGCCATGGCCAAAGTTGAAAATATATTGACATATCTAACTGATTTAGAACCCAGCAAAATTGTGACTGCCATTAGAATAAGTGCAGGTGTGCATGTATTTTAAATAATTTTCATGATTCATATTTTCCATTTACTGTCTCTGGCTTTACTGATGGACAATTGCATTTGAACAATCTAAAAGTGGGAACTATATTAACTCCTGAAGAAATAAATTCAATGAAGTGGTATGGGGAACAAATGTGGTAAGTGGTTAAAAGTAATATGCAAAACAGTTTGATAGATAAATTCAGAGAATTATAAATTTAGGAAATTATACTTACTAGATTTGAAATCTAAGCAAGTTCTTAACCTCTCTTTTCCTCCATTTTCTGTAAATTGAGAAATTTTAATACTGACTTAGAAATCATTATGTGTATGACAATTAAAAGAGGCTGTAAAATATTGTTAAGTGTTATTGTTAAGTGTTATTTTTATTAATGCATTTTACATTGAAAGTCATGGGAACAAGGTGTAATCTCATAAAAATTTCATTTGTTAAAGATGCTTTTCACAATTATGTAACAGACATTAGAGTGAAGACATGCTTTGAGATGATCTGATGGCTGTAATATAAAAATTGGATGATAGATATCAGAACATTGGCATAAGTTTAGAATGAACTGACAGAAGCCAAAATATATTTCAGGATGGGGGGAGAATGGACAAATGTTGATACTGGGAAAGATAAAGTATAGTATAATTTGGGAAGCTGGGGGATTGATGAAGCCAATATTTCTAGTGAGAAATTTGTAAGGGGTTGACTGTTGGCAGGAGGTTGGGACATTGAGGTGCTATTTAGATTCCAAAGATAAATGTCATGTGGGTGAATGACAATGTGGGACAAAATAGAGGAAAAGTTGGGTATCTAAGAATTATCTATATTTAGGCAATTCCTAACAGCATGTCTTTATCTCAGCTTCCTTGTAAAAGTTTCCAAATCTGTATTTGTCCCAAAATATAGAGTTGGACTTGGAAATGAGGAATTCAAGATGAATCAAGAATTCTGATTTACATAAAAGTATTCAAACAACTGAGGAGAAAATGAAATGCATAACACAGGCATAATAAAATCAACAAGAACAACTTGCTTGATAGTGTATTCTGATCCCTGCAAAAATTGCCCAAATTATACTCCAATCTAGATGTTGCCTCTACTTGAAAAATGTAAATAAAAATAAAGTACTCATTTTGAAATATTGTTAATTCAACTAAAGAAAAATTATATTTGGAAAGTTAGGGTTGCAATACAGTATAAAATAATATTTTCTCATTCCTTAAAAGATTTGTCATTAATGCCACCCTCTATAACTCTAAATATACATTTGGTTTTGTGAAATGGATGAAGACTTGCAAAGCTGTACACAAATACATTTTACCTTAAATTTGTTGAGATAGTTAATAAAGCTTTTATGTGATGAATCACAACTTAATTTCTTGTGTAGTTAGTTTGGAAACCTATTTGATATTTTTAAAATAAGGCATGTAGCCTAAAATGAGACGATTCAGGAGTAGATTGAAAATAGATGGAGTTGACCATTCTCTTTCTCTGAGAAAAATTTCTTCTTCTTCCACTACTAATACACAGATTTGGACTTCTAGAAGCCATTTATTTCAGTTTGTGATTGTATACTCCTGATCACATCTAATTGAACTAGATATGGAAGACTAATTACAGTAATTCAGATAAGAATCTTTCCCCACAGAGTTTGGAACTAGAATCTAACATTGGTCACTTCTAGCTGGAAATATAACATATACCTTAGTTGCTGAGGGGAAGCCATAGTTTACTGCATGGAAGGAGAAACAGAAAAAGCACTATTATAGGTGCTAGAGACATATAAATAAAAATACAGACAAGGTTCTTCTGTGAGTTTACATTGCAGTGGTGATATGAGGAGCAAACCAAACACAAGTGAATGAAAATAAAAGATAATTCAAAATAACATTAAATGACATACAAAAATAAGGCAGAATACTAGAATACATAGGGTGAGTGTGGTGGGTTTAAGTAGATTGATCAGGGAAGTCCTATCTGGATTAAGATCTGAATACATGACCAGCCATGAAAAATCTTGGGGAAGTTTTTCAAGAGGAGAAAATAGCAAAATCAAAACTCTGATATGCGAAGTTAGTAACTTAGTATTTGAGATAAACTGAAAGAATGTCTGCAGACAACTTCACTGGTAAATTAGACTATTAAATACTGGTCTTTCATGAATTCTTCTGCAAAAAAGGAAGAGGAGGTAATAATTTCAAACTCATTTTACAAGTCAGCATTACTGTTTCCAAAACCAAACAAGGACATGACTAAAAAGACAACTATAGACAAATATCTCTGATAAGACCCAGAAGCCCTCAAAAATTCTACAAATATAATTGAAAAATGCATTTAAAAACATACCACATAATCAAGTATGATTCATTCCAGGGATGCAATGATGGTCAATATATGCAAAACAATCAATGTGCTATACCACACTATCAAAATGAAAGATAAAAATCATATAATCATGTCAACAGATACAGAACAAGCATTAGAAAAAATTCAGCATCCACTTACGATAAAAACTCTCAACAAAGTGACTGTACAGGAAAAGTAACTCAACATAATAAAGAATTTATATGATAATCCCACAGCTAACATCATACTCCTTGGTGAAAAGCTTAAAGCTTTTTTTCTAAGATAAGGAATAAGACAAGGATGGCTACTCTCACCATTTTTGTTCAACATGGTTTTAGTAGTCCTAGTCAGAAAACTTAGGCAGAAAGAAATAAAAGTCTTCAGGAATAAAAAGGCCAAAGGAAGAAGTAAAGCTATCAGTATTTGTAGATGACATGATAATTATATATAAACTATCCCGAAGACTCCATCAAAGAACTTTAGAACTAATAAACACATTTAGCAAAGTTTCACAGTACAAAATTAACATATGAAAATCTGTTGTGTTTCTATATACTAAGTAAGTATCACAAAGAGACATTTAGAAAGCAATCCTATTTTCAATTTCATCAAATATAAAATAAAATGTTTAGGAATGAATTAAATCGAGGTGAAAAACCTAACTATTGAAATCTTTCATTTATTAGTGAAAGAAATATCCCACAATAATGATTTATAATAGTTAAAATTACCACAGAAATCTACAGATTTAATGAAATGCTTATAAAAATACCAATGACATGTTTCACAGAAATAAAATAATCCTAAAATTTTACAGAACTACAAAATTCTCCAAATGACCAAAGCAATCTTGTGAAAGAAGAACAAAGTTGGAGGCATCACCATCCTTTATTTCAAACTATATTACAATGATATAGATATAAAATCAGTATGGTATTGGCATAAAATTAGACATACAGAGCAATGAAACAGAATGGAGCCTAGAAAGAAATCCAGGCATAAGTGACTGATTAAATTATGAAAAAGGAACCAAGAGCATACAACTTAGCAAAGCCAATCTCTTCAATAACTGGTATTGGGAAAACTTGACAGCCACATGCAAAATGTTGAAACCAATCAGTGTATAACATCATAAACAAAATTAAATTAAAGTGGGTATGTAAGACCTGAAACCATAAAATACATGGAAGAAGCACAGGAAACATACTCTTTGACGTTACCTAAGATATGTTGGCAAGGGTAAGAAAAGCCAAAATAAACAACTGTGACTACATCAAACTAAAAAGCATCTGCACACCAAAGAAAATTGTCAACAAAATGAAAAGTCATTCTACTGAATGAGAGAAAATATTTTCAAAGCACATACCTGATAAGGAGTTACTATCCAAAACCTATAAAGAACTCACAGAACTCATTAGAAAGAAATAAGCAAAACAAAAACAACTCAATCTGCTTTTAAAATGGGAATGAAGGTTTCAAGGAAGACACACTGGTGGCTAACTAGTACATTAAAATATGTCTAACCTTTCTTCAGGCAAAGGTAAATCAAAACCTCACACCTGTCAGACTAGTTACTGTTAAAAAAAAGGATAGGTAGAGAAGTGTTCCCTACTACAAATTCATGCAGTCACCATGGAAAACGGTATGGAGGTTCTTCAAAAATTAAAAATAGAGCTATCTTATGATCCAACTATTCAATTTCTGGGTACTTATGTGAAGAAAATGAAAACACAAACTTGTAAATATATATGCACATCATTTTCATAGCAGCATTAATTATAATAGTCAATATTTAGAAACAAAAATAACACCATCTATGTCTGAATGCATAAATGAATTGTGATATACAGCTATACATTTCTTAAAATATGTACCAACTGCATATAGGATGGTGGTCCCAACAGACTAAGCCATATGGTCTGGTATGTAGAAAGCTATATTATTTAGGTTGGTGTAATTGCACTCCATGACATCCGCACAAAGACAAAATCACTTAACTTCACTCTGTTAAAAGTGTCAGTCTGTTAAGTGACATATGACTTTACATATACAATAGAATATTATTCAGTTATAAAAATGAGTGAAACCTTGCCACTTGAGACAACGTGGAAAGATCTTGGTGGCTTTATATTAAGAGAAATAAGTCAGATAAATAAAGAAAAATACCCTGTGATCTCACCTATGTATAGACCCTCCATAATTACTTGAAAAACGCATAAGTGAAGTGATTATGGATACCTTGCATAATCCATAGCTTATAATCAAATTTCCATGGCCTTTGTTTTCTGGAAAGACATGTAATATAGCAGTTAGTTAACTTCGTTGCTTATTATCAGTGCAAACTTAAGCAAATTATTTAACCACTATGCATATTAGTGTCTTCATTGATTCTGAATCATTAGAAAAATTCATACAGACCTGAGTTAGTAAAGATTAAATTTGATACTTTATTTTATTCATTCAACAAATACTCTTTGACTCCTACTATGTGCCAGGTACTCTTCCAGAAGTTGAACATATAATAGTGACTATAATGAAGTCCTGGCATTCATTGAGCTGGCATTTATATAGATGGGATACATAATACAAATATATATTTATTAAAATGTAAGCCATAAAGAATAAAGCAGGGTGAGAAAATAGAGTACAATCAAGGAAAGTTTCTTGGAGAAGTTGACAGAACTCATAGGCAGAGATCTGAATGAAAAGAGAATTTGATCCAGGCAAATATTTAGAGAAGGGAATACTGAACAGAGTGAACTAAAATTTTAAAACTCTGAGATAGGGTCCTGCTTTCTGTGCTTAAAAGACATCTATGTCTGTGTGGTTTGAGGTCAAAGAACAAAAGAAAAAACAGCTTGGAGATAAGATCAGAGAGATTACCTGGAGGCAAGAGCAGGTAGAGCCATGTAGACTAATGTAAGAACTTTTAGGGGTGACATGATCTGAATTACATTTTACAGGAACACGAAATACTGTGTATAAAATAGATTTCATACATTAGTAAGAAGAAGCTGGATCTCCAAACTCAGTATTTGGACCCTTTGGTCTCTGAAGATACAAACAGAAAGAGATGGCACAGAGATCAACTCCTGTTGATTAACAGAAAATGAACCATACCCATACTGACCGTGTTATCTGAGAGCTGGGTATCTGGAGCATAGCTTCCCCTCACACTTCACAACATGGCTACAAAATTCTGGGGTCACAGCCAGGGGCTGTAGCCACTGTAAATTTATTGCCAGAGGAGGTGGAAGGGAGCAAGTCATTTTCTGTTCTAAAACTAATTCTGTAATTATCCTCCAGGATGAGATATCTCTAGCCAAGAAGCTGAAATCTATTTAAAATTTTTATTGAAGTGACATTGGACTATAACATTATATGCTTCAACTGTACAGCATTATAATTCAACACACACACACACACACACACACATATATAGATATAAATTCACTATAACATGATCATTACCAATAGACTAGTTTCCACCCACCAGCATGCAATAGACCCCCTTTACCTGTTTCACCCACCCAGCAACCCGGTTCTCCTCTGGTTACCACCAATCTGTTCTCTTTATCTAAGAGTTTGCTTTTATTTTGTTATGTTTGCTCATTTTCTTTGTTTCTTTATATATCACATATGAGTGAAATAATATATTTGTCTTCCGCCATCTGGCTTATTTCACTTAGCATAATACCCAACTGAGACCTAGTTTTAATCTGAGAAGTGTGATGGGCTTGATAGAGGCAAATAAAATATTCCCAGACATAGAGAGATCAGTACATCTAAAGAAAGAGATTTATAAAAAATGTTAAAATAGCAGAAGAAAGCCCTACCCAAGATAAATTTCTAAGCTAAAAATTCACAGAAGGCAAGAAAACAACTCCATGACAAATAGCTAACAAAATCACTTGTACAGGAGTTCACAAAACAGAGCAATTTTTAATAAGCAGTATTTAAATCAACATTTGTTAAAGTATAGAAGGGATTTTCCTGAAATGTTAAAACATAAATACCAAAATTCTGCATCCAACATCACATTTAATAGTGAAACTCAAGAATATATACATAGAAAACAAAATATAAGTATTCTTGTAACATTTTTACTAAAGCATATTTTTAGTGAATAGTCATTAATACAGGAAAAATAAAAGGAAAATTTGTAAGAATCAGAGAAATATGATTATTGTTATTTGTAGTTGAAACTATTTTAGATTGTAAATCTAAGAATCAACAGAAATAATTTATAAGTAATAAAAAGGTTGGATCAAGTTTTCTGAATATAAAATTAACAATCGATAGTACTATATGTTAGTGATGACCAATTAGCCAATATGATAGCAAAACACATCTAAATTTATAATAGAAAAAAATCCAGATCTATGATATACTTAGAAATAAATTTGAAAAGATTATGTATTATAAATATATTAATCTTTCCAAAATGGTCTTTATGTCTATTCTTTCCAAATTTAAGTTAATTGTATTGAAGGAGCACTGTATAATCATATTACAAAGGTTAGGGTGTGTATCATAGTAAATCCACATCTCTATATAATAAATTAAGTTCTCCACCATTTCAGTTTTCCTTCACTGTACGATTGATCCCCTTTACCCAGTAATGCAGTTCTACTGACTATCCTAACAAGGTTTTTCATGGAACTAGATTCACTACTTCTGAATTAAATAATGTAGAAGAAGAAATATATGGAAACTGCATAATATGAAAAGTATAAATAGCAATTCATAAAAGGAAATACATGAATGGAAGCTTGACTACCATATAACAGACTTATTGTGAATCTACAGTAATTGAAATATTAACGGTACATGGATGGGCAAATAGACCAGTAGAACAAAATGAAGAACTATAAATAAATTCAAATTTATGAGTATGATGGGTTCCACATTAGAAAAAAAGAGTAAAGATTCCTTTCTCAGGCTGCTTCCTTTTCTTTTTAATATTTTTAAAGGAAAGGTATAGGCAGGAATGAAAGCAGGTAGGCAGTCAGGAAGACAGAGGAGGAAGAAGCATTTTTATTTTATTTTTATTTAGTTGTTCACATTACATCCTGGACGAGGATGTAAACCCCAGTCCTTTGGTTTGTTAAGTGACTGCTCTCTCTGCCAGAGATAGTGAACCTAACAACTAGTCCACCAAGGCAGCCTCAAACTGTTCCTTAAAATAAACTACAAGGGCTTGAAATGTTTACATATGAAAAATAATTAAAGCCATTGGAATAAATGTTATTATAATAACTTTAAAGTCAATGACGAAAGTTTGTTCTTCCTGTAAAGGTCTAGTCAATGTTTTAAGTTTATACAACATCCATTGTCTGTCACATTTTTTTGCATCCATTAAAAATTCTTTAAAAAGAAAATTTTTGTTACTCATTATCTATTCATAAACTGCTACCTGGACTTGACTACTTAAACATACTTTGATGACTTCTGATACATGGAACAAAGAAAGAATGTTAGAAGGATATTATAAAGTTAAAAAGTAAGTCAGATGCTGGAAGAAAATATTTATAATCTAACAGACAATTTTTAAAATCTAGAATATATAAACTCCTAGAAACCAATAAGAAAAAACCCGCTAAGAAAATGGATACTGACTATTCAAGAAGAAAAACCTGATTTACCCTTGAGAATTAGGACAAGACATATTAAAATAAAAATAAGTTGCAATTTCCTTCCTCAGATTGGCGAAAAATTAGTATAGAGGAGGATGTGGGAAAACTCATACACTGCTGATTGCAGTATAAAATGGTGCAGTCACTTCGTAGATAAATGATAAATCCCATATGCACAATTATGTTATGGGTCTGAAAAATGTTAATGAAAATTTAAGATTAAGCTAATAAAGGTATAGTGTCTAAATCACAGGACTTAATAGTATCATTTTCCTCTGCATGACCTTCTTAATCTGAACATACGTCTTTTATATTCAGGTGCCACATTTTAAGAGCAAACTAATTATAGAGGGCTTAGAAAAAGATTGGTGAAGAAAGTAAAGAGTCTACTGAAGGATATGTAGTATAACGAACAGTTGAATGACATGGAAATATTCAAGCCTTAAGAAAAAATATGTAGTAGATCCATAATGACACAAAACTGATAATTCCTAATAAAACATAATTTCTTTCAGTCTTCTGTAATGTGTCACCTTTAAATTAAAAAAACAGATTTTATAATCTACTCAAATTATATATTTTTATTTATGGAATACAATATCATAACATCACATGGATTTGAAGTGTCCATGATTTCAAATTAAAAACTGTATGTATTACATTAAATCTGCCACCAATAGTCCAATTTTATCCTTTATCATATAATTGACTGTCTTCACTCAATTTGTTCTCCTTCTTCCCCCTTCCATCCTGATAACCACTAATTTGATTTTATAGATTAAAATTCTTTTTTGTTTGATTTGGTTCAGATAAGTCAGAAATGGAAAGACAAATAGTGTATTGTTTCACTCTTCTGTAGTATGTAGAGTAATCAAATGCTCTGTTGTGCTCTATTGTGTACTGTTGCATTTTCAGAACCAATAATCAAAATACATTATCTGAGAAGTAAAAGTATAATTATGAGGACATATAGGACATAATGTTTAAATGGAGACTATGTAAAACATTTGGAAAGACATTATATTTCATATATTACTCACTAAAAACCCCTTGACTGATTATCATTCCATTTATGGATCAGCTGTCACCATCCTTTTCAGCATGCATCCCAAATTATTTGTATGCTAATATTTATTATGTAACAAAGTATTTCACAGCTGCTTGGATAAACTAGATCACTATTTAACACAATACACAAAAATTAATTCAAAATGCATAAAAGACTTGGACGTAATACCTGAAACCATAAAATACATAAAGAAAACACAGTCAATACATTTCTTGACATTAACCTTAGAGAGATGTCGTTTGAGGCTCAACTCTAATGGCATGGGAAGCAAAAGCAAAAATAGACAATGGTACTATATTAAACCAAAAAGCTTCTAAAAAGCATCATATGCCCAACAAGGCGTTACTCTCCAAAACATAAAAAGAATTCAGAAAATCCAAAAATAAAAAAGTCGATTAAAGAATGTGCAGAAGATCTGAATAAACACTTCTCCAAAGAAACATACAAATGACCAAGAGACATATGAAAATATTATCCCACATCTTTTGCTATTGGGTAAATACAGACCAAAACAACGAGATATCAATTTACACCTGTGAGAATGACTAATATCAAGACAAGAAACATGTGCTGCAGAGGATATGGAAAAGAAGAGAACCCTTGTACATGGCTAGTGGCAATGTAAATTGAACTAGTGTTAGAGATTTTTGAACTAGCATAGAGATTTCTTAAAAAATTAAAAATAGAAATCCTATATGATATGGCATCCCATGTCTGGGTATTTTCAAAAAGTATACAAAAACACTAATTTGATTAGACACATGCATCCCCCTGATCAATGCAGTATTGCATACAATAGCCAAGAGTTGGAAATGACTTAAGAGCACAACAAGAGTGAATAAGGATGTGATACACACACACATAAACACACACACAATGAAATACTACTCTGTTATCAAAAAGTTGAAGTACTGTTATTTGAAACAACATAATAGACCAAGAGGGCGTATTTCTTAGTTAAATAAGTCAGACAGAGAAAGTCAAATACTGTATAACTTCATTTATATGTGGCATATAGAAAAATAAGACAAATGAACTAAGTAAATCAAAAACAAAGTAAATCCAAAACAAAGTAAATAAAAAACGGAAGTTAGAAGGAGGGTGTGGGTAGATTGGGTGAAAGATGTCAATGTTATGGTAGAGGATAGATTTGGACTTTTAGTGGTGAACCTAACATATATATATATATATATATACATATATATAGCTATTTATTTGTAATGATGCACACTTAAAACATAGTTATAATGTAATGCTATTTTATTGAAATTATTTTAAAATTTGAAATAATAATACTATCCTGTAATTTTTAATTTAAAAATAATATATGGTAATCGTCTACCAAATAGTATGCATTCAAAAATAACCATCATTATTTTAATAATAGTTGTTATTTATTATCTATTATCATTCATTTTTTAAACAGTTTAACAATTTCTTTTGTTTACATTACTGTTTCATTTAGGATATTGAATTCTCACCTCAGTCTGTGTGTATTTCACACCACAGCCACCACCAGAGTCCTTGTATCCTTCACCACCACCTTCTTCCCTTCCTCCTTTCCTCCCCCTTCCTGCTCCCTTAGCCACTCTTGTGTCCTGTGAATTTTGCTGAGATTTGTTTTGTTTGTTTTGTTCTTTATATTCCACATATAAGAAAAAAAACCCTGTTCTTGTCCTTTCCCTGCTGGTTTATTTTGTTTACCATAATCATTTGTAACTCCATCCTGTTGTTGGAAAGAGAACAATTTCATGATTTTTAAGAGAGGAAGGAAGGAAAAGGAGGAAAAGCATTTTAAGGAAGGAATGGAAGGAAGGGCATATTTATTTTATTTTATTTTATTTTGTTTTCATTTTTCACGCTGTTCACATGTCACTAACCAGGGTCCTTGCATTTTATAAGGTTTGCAGGCCAGTATCTTAATCATCTGAGCCATAAGGGCATGACTACTTTCATCCTTTTAAACAGCTGCATAGAATTCTGTTGAGTATATATACAACAGCATATTTATTGAGTCATTTGTTAATGGACACTTAGGTTGTTTACATGTCTTAGGTATTGTGAATTTTGCTGCTATGAACATAGGGGTTGAAGATTTTTTTTTCTGATGAATGTTTTTGTATTTTCTGTGTAAATGCCTAGAAGAGATACTACTTGATGAAATGGTAGATCCATCTTGATATTTTTGAGGAATCTCCACACTGTTTTCCAAAGAGACTGCACAAAATCACATTCCCACCAACAGTGCAGGAGGATTCCATTTTCTCCATATTGTCTCCAACACTTTTTATTTCAAGGCTGTCTGATGTAGGCAATTCTCTCTGATTTTAGATTATATTTCATTGTATCTTTATTTGCATTTCTATTACTACAAATGATGGAGAACATTTTTTTCATGTCTCTGTAGCCCATTTGGTATCTTCTAGTTAGGTGTCTATAGAGTGGTTCTGCCCATTTTGAGAGGATCATTTCCATTTTGTTGTTGAGGTATATGAATTCTTTATATATTTTTAAGATTAAACCCTTACCTGATGTATGTTATTCTAATATATTTTCCCATTTAGTGTATTGTCTTTTTGTTTTAGTGGTGGTTCCTTTCACTATACAGAAGAGTCTTAGTTTAATGTAATTCCAATTGTTTATTTACTTTATTTTATTTTGCCATAGGTGTCCCTTCCCCAAAGACTTCTTTGAGGTTGATTGATATCCTGCTGTGATTTTCCTGCATCATCACCTCTGCTTTTTATGGCTTGGGCCTTACATCCAAGTCTTTGATCCAATTTGAGTTTATTTTTGTGTATAGTGTTAATGACCAACATAGTTTTATTTGTTAGGTATCTGTCCAAGCATTATTTATTGACTACCTTTTTTTCCTCCATTCTATGCTATTGTGACCTTTGTCATAGATTTACTGTCTGCCTAGATGTGACTTTATTTCTGCACTCTTGATTTTATTCTACTAGTCTTTTTTTCTGCTTTTGTTCTAATACCATACTGTTTTGAAGATGATTGCTCTGTAGTAAAGTTTCAAATTGGAGAATGCAATTCCTCCATTTTCTTCATTTTCTTTGAGTATAGCTTTGACTATTTAAGGTATTTTATGAGTCCATACAGACATTAGTATTGTTTATTTAACTTCTTAAAAACATGTCCCCAGAATTTTGTTAGGAATTTCATCAAATTTGTATATTGCTTAGTGTAAGATGGTCATTTTAGCTGTTCAATCTTTACATTCAAGAGTATGGAATAGTCTTAAATCTCTGTGTCCTATTCTATTTATTTTGTTAAGGTCTCATATTTTTCATTGTGGAGGACTTTTACATTGTAGTGATAGCCTTTTTTGGTGCTATCTTCGTCTTATTTGGGAATCTAGGTAATGCTAGCTTCATAGACTGTATTTGGGATTTTTTCCCTTTTATATTTTCGTGGAAGAGTTTAAGGAAGATCCTCACTGAATGCTTGGCAGAATTTGCTGTTGAAGACACCTGAACCTGTCTCTTGTGTTTTGGAAGGCTTCTGATTACCAATTTAAT
This sequence comes from Solenodon paradoxus, assembly GCA_004363575.1. Classification (NCBI taxonomy): domain Eukaryota; kingdom Metazoa; phylum Chordata; class Mammalia; order Eulipotyphla; family Solenodontidae; genus Solenodon; species Solenodon paradoxus. The sequence continues at coordinate 110,815 of RJWH01003892.1, read as the reverse complement.
TTCTGTGCTTTTGATTGATCCTTCAAGTTTTCTATATTCTTAGTTCCATTTTAGGAGTTTGTTGAATTCCGGAAATTTGTCCATTTCTCCTTGATTATTGAATTTAACCAATTTAATTTCTGTGCTTTTGATTGATCCTTCAAGTTTTCTATATTCCTAGTTCCATTTTAGGAGTTTGTTGAATTCCAGAAATTTGTCCATTTCTCCTTGATTATTGAATTTATTGGGATACAGGTGCCCATAATAGTCACTCACGATTCTTCATATATCTGCAATGTCTATTGTGATCTAACCCCTTTTCATTTCTGATTTATGTTATTAGAGTTTTTTTTACAAGAGTCTAAGAATCTATCACTTTCGTTTGTTTTTCAAACAGCCAACTCTTGTTTTCATTTGTCTTTTAGATGATCTTTCTGGTTTTTATTTCATGTATTTCTGTTCCAATTATTATTTCCTTGTTTCTACTAATTCTTGGTTTTGATTGTTTTACTTATTATACTTCCTTCAGATGTATTTTAGATATTAATTTATGACATGTGCTTTTGTCTATAAAATTTCCACTTAGAGAATGGATCATAGATTCAAACTCTTGTCACATAATACATGTTCTTTTAGTTTGTCTCATGGTGTTAATTTACTTCCAAATTTTTAAAAAATGGAAAAATTTTTTTAGCTTTGTTTATCATTGAAGACCTCTGTTTCTTCATTATATTTCAATTGTAATTTTTCAGGGAGGAATGTTCTTGACTGTTGAATTTGTCTGTCTGGCTTGTAGGGTTTTTACTGAGACGTCTGATGATAGCTTATGAGTGAAACTTTGTTGTGTTTCTCTTTTCTTTAACAATAACTAGTTTTTTATTTATCGTTCACTTTTGCTAGTTTTACTATGATGTTTTTTGTACTTAGAAATTTAGGTATTCTATTGGTTTCTTGGAGCTCCATGAATACATTTTTGTGGGAGGTATGAGAAAAACTCTGTTATTTCATTTTTTTTTTAAGAAAGGTGCAGGTAAGTATAAAGGCTAGCAGAGGCAGGCAGGAGAGAGAAGGGAAAGTAACCCGTTATTACTTTTATCCACTTGTTTATCTTGGTCTTTTTCCCAGCCCCAGATGTGAACTGGGATCCTTGGATTGTATATGGAATGTACTGCTTGAAGGCAACTGACCAAACCATTACTCCACCATGGTGTGCTTATTATCACACCTTTAAACAAGTTTTTTGCTTCTTTCTTTCTGTCCTCTCCTTCTAAGATACCTATTATCTTTATGCTTGATCTTTTCCTGATTCTGTTTCTCACGGGGTTTCTTCCTTTTTCCTCAGTCTTATTTTACTCTTTTCTTCCATGAAGATTGTCTTTTTATTTTTATGTTCAATTTCAGGTATTTGTTCTTCTATGAGATTGAAGCCTTTTATATATTTTTCCATATTTGTCTTCATTTCCTTGACTGTTTTGCATATCTATTACTTCTTCTTGGGTTTTCTTTATAGTCTTTCATCTCTTGATGAAGAGCCCTTCTGACTTGTCACCTCTTTTAGGAGATCTTGGATTTGTTTTGGGTATTTAATTCTGCCTCCTGCACATCATTCAGTTTTTTTTAAACTATCACTCTGAATTCTTCACCTGTTAGATTGATTCATTCAATGTCATTCATCATTCTTTTTGAAGCCCCTGATATCTTCCTCTCTTGAAGTCACTGTGTTTTTTGGTTTGGGTGATTTGAATTTTGGCATGACTTCTCTGCCCTGTATTTGATACTGTGGATTTATTTTTCTCTTAATCTTTCATTTACTACCTAGGCAGTGTCTGTGATGGGCAACTGTGGGCTGTGTGGCAGTTGTGGGTTTCGGGTTCTCCACCAGTGCAGAAACAGAGAAAACAGAGCAGAGGTTGCTTCTGAGTTTTGCTAATGCTCTTTAGACTCAAGCACAGAGGTTGCATACAGCTTCTTATTGGTGGTAATGTGGGCAGGATGTTTAACTCACCATAACAATCCAAGCACAGGAATACAGACCATAAGTAGCCTCAGTGCTTTATGGGGACAGAGGCCACAGGCAGTTTCTTGGTAGTGGTTCAAGCAGGATATCTTCCTCACCAGTGCCCTCCAGATGCAGGAAGACAAGTCACAGGCAGCCTTTTTGCTCTCTCTGGAGAAGGGGCCATTATTTAAATATTAACATAATGGCTACAAATATGAGTTTTGTTCTCAAACATTAAACTGAGTTATAGTTTCAGTAAATTATTGTTGTACAACTTACAAAGAGGTGGAGCTGAGATTAAATACAAATAGTTTGAATCCATGATCCAAGGTGCACTAAACTAAATTCCTAAGGAACTAGAAAAGTTAAGTGAAATAGTGTATATTAAAAATTTAGCATTATATCTAAAAAAAGTAAGCATTCACTCAATTTTGGCAATTGTATTAGTCAGGATTCCTTTGGTTGCAAGTGGTAGAGATTCAATTCAAATTATACTGATTCACTTACAGAGGACTTTATAGATTTACATGATTGAAAATGATGCAGGAAGCAAATGAAATCAACAGTACTCAGTCTTTCTCGCCATCCCTTGACTCTACTCTTCTTTCTAAGAGATTAATTTTTAGGTACGTTTCCACCATGTGGTAGCAAAGATAGCTACTAGAAGCTCTACATATATATTATCTTTACACTTAGAAATTCCAAAGAAAAGAGAAATTTATTTCTTAATCGTGTGTTTCATTAATCTGTCATAGACTCTTCTGTAAGCCAAGTACTACTACAACCTGAATAACAACAATGGTCAGATATGGATTGTACACCACCCTGAGACTGGGGCATGAGATCATCTCCGGTCAATCACATGGAACTTGACCTAAATTTTCCATTCACTATATGGTTAAGAAACATGACTCTTCTTGTCTAGAATCCCAGAAAGAGAAAACAATTTGAAATACAGTCTCATTTTAGAGAAAACCTGAAGAAGACAGCACTTAATTGATTATCCTTAATTACATCCAGATATTTTTATTCTCTGTGACTTGCTGGCACCTATATCCTTCTAAATGCATTTTTCAGTATTCTTAATTTTCCTAAGTAGAGGATCTCTAAAACTCATGGGCATAGAGTATAAGAGTAGGAGATTTAAGAGGGATTTTTAAAATGAGAAATGTCTTCAGTTCATTTTACTTTTGCTAGCAAATGTCCAAATAAATTGTATTCTAAATGAGCTCATTCTGTATAGATGTGAGTAAAATTTTTAAGTCTGTTTTCAGGAAACTTTCATGTAGAATCTGTTTTCAAAGAAAACTATAAAAAAGTTGCATAAAAATAATGCTTATATATCAAATAGATCCAACTTATGCCTACTGCTTTACTAAGATTTAAAAATTAATTTCTCTTGTAGTGCTTTTAAGCAAGAGAAGGAATCCAAATGGATCTTCTATTGCTTAATGTATTCTTTTTGAATTTGTATTTAGTTTTCACTTGAGGTACATGAATTTTCTTGACTACCACACTCACATTTCCAATATTGAAGCCATACTTTGAAAGTACAATATTTATGAATAGATGTCATTTTTTCTTCAATGTAGATTTGCCAAGTGCTATAACATTAAAATAAGTCACTTATGAGATGTAATTCAGTTAGCCCAGCCTCTGAAGAAAGGACAGAGAAACACAACTAGTATAGGGTATTAGTTATACCTCATAGTATTTTTCCATATATATTTATTTAATAAAAGTTCTTGTATTTTAAAATGACAACGTAATTTCATACAATTTAAGAAAATCATCTTAGGAACATTAATTGAATTATAGGGAAACAAATATTCACAGTATTTTAGGTACAAAAAATTATCTGACCAAAATGTTGAGAAAAATTCTTACCAAGTCGATGTTCTGAATGGAATGGATGGAAAACCCTAAAAAAGATCATTTTGTTTTCTTTATCTATAATATGTCATCCTAGATGTTGAAAATTTTCACCTGGTAAAAGGCAGTGGACTGGGTATGGTGATTTCTTGAATTTTTTTCTAGGTCTGATTCTGTCTTCTTAATCACATGCTGATTTAAATATTATGTCAGAAATGTCAAGAGTAAATTCTCCCTCTCTTTTTGCTATCCCCTCACACCACCATATCCTATGCCTGATTGAGGTCATCCTTAATAGCAAGCTTGGAATGTTTTAGTGTATTTCTTTTCAGTTACCTTACCATTTTTCAATACAAAAGGAAACTCTGATTACTACAAATTCTTATTTCTTCTTTCTGATTTAGGCTGCATAAAAGTAATAGGTATCTGTGGCTATTGTTATATAACTAGTACTATAATAGGTTCTTGAAAGTTGAAATGACATTTAATTGCAGTCCAATGTTGCCAATTTATTCAATAGTTTCAACCTGGATGTGCATAAATATGAAATAATTTTTCCTTCAATATTTACCTGCACCTGAGTTGTGTTATATTTCCCTTTCTTGTTCTTTAAAAACACCTTGAGAAAACTACACAATTCATAGTTATGTGTGGTTATCTAAAGCTCAGTTTGTATCAGTTTATAACTGATTCAAATCTGCCATTGTTAGCGAGAACGATGTATTGCATACAGGAACCTGAAATGGACAGGAGGAAGATGTGTACTTTGACATTTTCCTCTTCCTCTTTTCCAACTTGAAGTGGTCAGTCTCTGGAAGACCTATCTTTTCTTTGTTGCCTAGGCTTTGGTTCTTCAGATTTGTGGAAAATTAGAATGATTAAATGGTTGAGAGAGAGCAAGCGCAGAATGTATATAACTGCTTCTCTGCTAAACTAAATGGTCATTGGATTGAGACTATGAGAGTGATGAATGAAGTATTTTACTGGGTGAAAAATGTAGGAAACCAAAATATTAAATAATCAGTAAAAAATAATGTTTTCATATTTTTAAATAAATTAAATCAAAATCTCTGATGAAGAATATACAAACTAGAAAGCTGGTCATCCTAATGAAGAATTCAGTTAGAATGTGAAAACAGAGTAGAAATGGCAATGCAGGGAACTTCAGTTAGAATGTGAAAATAGAGTAGAAATGGCAATGCAGGGAACTTCTCAGTCATATTGGAGAGTGAAAAATGTGTGATCAGGATTCAAATGTGCTTATTTGGATATTGAAGGAAAGTTGACCTGACAAACCTGGAGCATGTGCAGTCGTTTGGATTGCATACACAATGCTCCAGTGAATAATTTTTAACTTCAGATGAATTATTTATTAAGCATAACTTCTTATCAGTAGAATTTCTTGGTTCTAAACTAAGAATGTTTTATGACTAATTTTTAGAAGCGTAATCTAGTAAAAAAACGTGACCATTGGAGAAGTTGGGTTTCAATTTATTCTCCAACTTTGTTTTCTTTGTGACTCTTGACAACCCTTTGAGAATAAGCTTCTTCATCAGTAAAAAAGGCAATTATTTTACTTGATGTGGCCACTAGATGTATTCCCCACAAAGAATCTAGTCTGTCTCACAGCCAGTGTAGTTGGTATGCCCATGACTACCTCTTGCATATATACATACATATACTTGTGTATATATATTTATATCTATCTATCTATGTATCTATTTTCTATTTATCTATCTATCTATCTATCTATCTATATATATACATAGAGAGAGAGAGAATAGAGAAACTGAGGGAGAGGGATAAATACACGAAAGAGACAGAAGAAAATTAGAGAGAGACATAGAGGTACACAGAGGGAAATTTAGAAGAATCAATATAGATATCTGATAAGAAAGAAAAACATTCTCATACAAAAATATAAAGTAAGCACTTAGATGAAAAATGACAGAAAAATGAAAAGAGAGAGGCAAAAAAAAAGACATAGACACAAGGCATAGAGACACTGGCAAAGTTAGACAAAGAGCATTGCAATTGACTCAGAGATGAGACACTGTCAAAGAGACCGAGATGCAGATGGGAAGAACACCACACCAGTCCTCGAATTAAATTGCTTCCTAATTTTCTTGTCATCTGGTCAGTTCTCTTTCAATGGGTTACCATGAAAGCTTCCTAGGTACTTTTCTCACCTCCCCTTTGCCTTGACTTTGCAATAGGTTGAATTTTATATTCCTGAAAACCAAAGAGCTCTTAACAGCAGGGTAGGCACAGGGTCTGGTTCAATGCCAGTACCTACTTGCACTGTGTTATTTTTAGTCCTCATGCTTCATGTACACACATTGCTTCATGAAATGCCCAGCAATTTCACAGAGCAGCCAGTGGTGAATGAATATTGCTGCAAATAGTCTGCACCAGGACTTCCTTCTTGGTTGCAGGATAATAGTCACTTTCTAGAAAACTTTTGAATAATAAAAACAGACAGAAATGAAATCATTTTATCTAAAACTGAGTAAACTAGCAGACAAATATTAGCTATTCTTATTCTCCTTTTAATTAATTAAATCTCACTAATTCCTACATGAGAATACACTTCCTCAGCAAACCTCTTCTGTTTTCTCTGCTTGCTGCTCCTCTTCCTTTCTCAGAACCCCTACTAACTCTGTATTTTCTCCATTGCTTCCCCCTGATTTGTGTCCAAAAAGGGCAATTTAGCAGCCATAGTGAAGGTTCAAGATCTGAGAGAACTGAGGAACACACACGCACGTGTGCGCACACACACACACACACACACACCTGATTTCTCTGCACTGTAGAGAGTAGGAGCCCTGTCAAAGTCTTTTGTGACTCTCTGGCTTCCTCCACTCCCAGTCTGAGTTAAGTTACCACTGTACATATGCTACCACTATTAATATAGAATCTTCCATATATGCCTGTTTCCACTACTACATTTATGAGCTCCCCAAGATGTTTGACAATAGCTTATTCTTCCCTAAAATTATCCTATACTATATGATTCAATGTCTAAAACACTAAACATTTAATAAACGCTTGAAAAATACTATGGCTTCTCCAAATTTGTAACTCCTCCAAACATCAGAAAAATGTTAAGCAATTTTTTCAAATGAAAAAAATTTGAATGTATTATATTCCCCCTTCTTTAAGCAAGTATATACTGAACATAAGAAGCAGTATATCATACTGGTCATACTGGGTTAAGAGTATGTGTTGTGGGGGCAGCCAAACTGAGTTTGAGTCCTTTTCTGCTACTTGCCAAGAGCATGATCTCAAGAAAGTTACTTAGCCCCTCTAAAGTTAATTTTCCTCATCTGAAAATGGCAGTAATAGGAGCATACACATAAGAAAGAGGTTTTGTGAAGCTGATAAATGAAAAAGACTTAGAAAAATACATGGGCATAGTAAGTATTCAATAAATGTGAGCTATTATTGTCTTCACCTTTTCTGTAATGACTCAGAAACATCAATATAAATGTCAGTTTTATGTTGTGCTTTAGAAAAGTGATTCATTTAGAAGCTATCAAGCTATCTAAGGATATTTGCCCTGATATAAAATGACCTCAGGCTGCTGAAGTTTTAAAATCCTTAGGTCTATCATTTATCTATTTTTTTCCTTGCTATCAGCTGACACTTCTTGCTAACACCAATGTTTTTGTCCATGACATTTCCACTCCGGTTTTTAATAAATAACGGTAAACATTATGTGGACGGAGAAAACGTATCACTAAGTTTCTTAGAAAAATGTGCAAATTAATGGAAAAAAAGGTTATGATCAAAATCATTATCATAAGGAATTTTTATGTGAAGAAAAAAAAGCATGCTATTTGGTGGAAACAATGATTTCTCAGTTGCATTTTGTGTTTTCATCCTGATTATCAACAGAAAATACTCTAAATTTGTGAGCAATAATCTAAAATAGTTAAAGTGTTATCTCATTAACATGCCATCTGTACAAGGATAAAAATGACATAATGGAAATAGCAAAGACAGTCATTTTACAGGGATCAAATTTTGAGTCCATTTGCCTATGTGAACTTAAGCAATTTATTTAATATTTTTGAACCCCACTTTCTTCATATTGAAGAAAAGTAGTCCTGTAAAGTAAAATTTATAGGATGCAAATTGTCAGTATAAACAACCAGCGTGTCAATAAACAATAAGAATCAATACACAATTGTAAAAGTTATCTTCTGTCCATCCATAATTGTTTTTAGATTGATATCCAAATATTTAAATATTTTAACATTTCACAGTTTTGCATTTTACTCTCTAGAGGTGTCTCTATTTAGTTTTATAACTAATCTAAATATTTTACTGGATGAAAAATGTCTTTACAAAAGGGATGGAGCCAGTCGATTTTTATTTTTTTATTTTTATTTTAACATAATATTTGATATTAAAATTTAATCAAATATGTCTAAATTATTTACAGGTAATTTTGGTAAAGAAGAATTAAAGCGTTTATCAGTTTGTTCCCTTGATTTGAATAATTTGAATGATCCATGTTTATAGGCTAATTCTCATCCACTATGAATTCTGCTGATGATTTTCTTTGTACAGTTCTGTCTCCATCTGTCTCCAAATCTGTCTTGCATTTTTCAAATAAATATTAATAAATTATAGATGTTTTTGTTAAATAGACTGAATCGTAATAATAAAAGAAAACAAGATAGGACTAAGGTAGAACCATACGTAATGAATATACCCCATGCTAGTTGATATGACATCAATGATTTATCTTATTTTTAGGGGACCAGTAAGAATACAGTTTATACAATGTATTTTGTCTATTGCTTTATCTATTCATTTTCCAATATTCATATACAAATGATGATATGTAATGTATTTAGCAGGTTATAAATTCTAATTTAGATCTCAAATTCCCATTCTTGGAACAATAAACTACAATATTTATCATCATGTCACATTAATACACTTGGACTATCTTTTCTGATCCACTTCCAAATCTAGTCTAAACTAAGGTAGAATTGTCTCATTCATTACCCCAGAAGATATCTGAGATTTTAAGGAAGGGCAAAGGAGGGAACTGATACATTATGATTGGATGGCTATCACTGTATGATTCATTACTCTTTATTTTGCAATGTCTACACTTTGAATTTCTCATTATCCTCTCAAATGAGATATATCTTTCAGATCTCTGGAACATATTTAAAATTAAATTTTAGTCCTTTAACATTTGAAAATAAGAGTTTCTCCTAGCTCAGATTCATTACTAATTTTGCTATGTCACCTAAAATTTCATTATAAAGATGACAATTCAATGCTGGTGAAGCTGGTTGGTTTATTATACATGAGGAGCAAAAATGTCAACAAACAGAACAGAGCTACAGAAATATTTTTAAACTTTTCCAACAGATATATAAACTTATGTGAAAATAAACTCCAAATTTTATTCTTGAAGCAGTGGACATTCATAAGGGCAATGATACCTCACATTGTCATTCCCTTTTAGGCACTTAATGACTTGTTGGATCATTAAACATCATTCACTCTCTGTATTTCATGGCCCCTAGAGCTAGTCATTAGCTCCATAGTAAGGATTGTGAACAATGGAATTATTGCCTAATTGTAATTACAATCTTTTCTTCCCTGTTTAACATGTATCTGCATAGCTAATATCAGAAATGATTATTTCTGTTACTTCTATAGTGACAGATACCTTTGCTGAATGGTTTCCAAATCTACATTCTTATAAGAAAAGTTGTTACAGGTATAAATTAGATACACAGAACTGCATTTCTCAATTTTTTGAAGAATAAGCAAAAGTTACTGATGATATGATCAATGTAAAAATGATCAATAAAAACTGAATTGAACAACAGCGAAAAATAAAGAAGAAAGTTATATTTAAAATATTTATTCTTTCTGCTTTTATCTTAATTTATTTTATTGATTTTGAAATTTCTTTCCAAGTAAATAAATCAGTTAAACAGAAGTATGTATTCTGTTATTTTAATGGTGTAATATTTTAATGTATTTTCAAAAGTAAAAATACATACTATTCTTAAAAACTTGCCTTTCACGTTGGTGTTTGATTACTCTAGGAGAGAAGTATTTTCTCCTATAGAGAGTTTCTTTATTAGATTAAAACTAGAGGTCACAAAAAGTAGCTCACGGACCACATTCAATGAATAGAAAGAGACTAGTATAAAAATTCAATAAATTTGGCATGCCCTGGTGGAGTAGCAATTAGGTCAATCGCTTCTGAAGCAAAACAGGCCATATACCTCTGGATTTGATTCCCAGATAAGGGGTAGGAACATCCATTGAGAACAACTAAATAAAAATAAAATAATAAAATGCTTTTTCCTTCTCTCTTTTCTTGCTTGCATACTTACCTTCATCCCTGCCTGCACCTCTCCTTTAAAGTTTTTTTCAATTAATTCAGAACAACTAAAATTAATTTCCAGTTGAAAACTAAGAGAAAATCTTTATGACTATGACTTAGGTAAATATTTCTCAGATACAAACCTAAAGCTCAATCCTTAAAATAAAAAAATAATAATAAATTGGACTTCACCAATATTAGTAATGTGTACCCTTCAAAAGACATTGTTAGGAGAAAGAAAAGACAGACAACGGACTATGGAGAAAATATTTTTCAAATCATAAATTTGATAAAAGACTTGTACCCAGAGTTTATAGACTCAGCAAAAGGCAAGTCAACAATTCAATTCAAAAAATGAACTAAGTATTTGAAAACCATTTTACTAAAGAAGATGTAGAAATGGGAAATTAACACAGGAAATTATGCTGTCATCATTAGCCATTAATGAAATTTTAGTTAAAACTACAATGATTTTTACTATAAAAATGTAATAGCTTTAAAAACTGACAATACCAAGTTAAGGAATGAGGAGCAACTAGAACTCACTTTCATTGGCGAGAACTCAAAATATTTCTCCAAGTGTAAATTTATCATATAGTTAAAAATAAACTTGCAGTACAATTCAAAAATCTGACTCTTAAGTGTTCACTCAAATGAAATGCAAAGTTAAATTTACACAAAAATCTGCACATAAATATTTATCAGTAATCATCTAAATGTAAAAAGAACACTAATATTACACAGCTGAGAAATGGATAAATAAATTATTGTTCATCTGTACAATGGAATGGAATAATGCTAAGCAATAAAAACAAACAAATTACTGATAAATTCAATAACCTGGGTGTATCTCAAGTGCATTATGCTAAGTGAAAAAGAAGCCAGAGTCAAAAGGACACATACTATTTGATTTTCTTTATATGACATTATAGCAAAGACAAACCTGTAAAGAGAAAAAAACTACTAGCTGACAGCTCTTGGAGATATGGAAGAAGAGTGGACTATGAAAGTTGACAGCAGTAATCTAGGGGTGATGTAACTGTTCTATCATAATTGTGGTCATGGTTGCAAAATTGTACACATTTGTGCATTCTTAACTTTACAATAAAAAACACCATTTGAGAGGATTGCACTAGGTATGTTAAAACATCAGTACCTTGACCAGTGTGTCTGAAATAGAGTGGTGAGAGAAAGAATAATAGGAAGTGATGCCAGAAAATCAAAAGGAGCCATATTGAGCATGTCCTTATCTTCATTGTCGTATAAAACTATTAAAGTGTTTTCAGATCAGAAATGTCTTGATTGGGCTACTATAATAAGAATTGACCATGGGTGGGAAAAATAGAAGTTGCAAGACTAAAATGCTATTGCAATAATCAAGATAGTCATATCGACTATCTCATCGCTCACTTGGAGCAGGCAATTTTCTATCAATCCTGGTATTATTTTCTAATGAGCCCTCATGAAATTTAAGAGCACAACTCTGTACAGCAGAAAGTCACTGCCAATGGATTAGGGGTGATGACAGGAACTGTACCCCCACCCCTTTCCACATTCTGTCCTCGAATTTTATAATGTATATAAGAATATAATCTTATTCTGAAGGATTGATAATTAAACTGGGTGATCAGACAGTTTAGAGCGAATCAAGATTCTCTTCAGACTAGGTAAATGGAAACTCAATAAGCTTTAGGAATTTCCAGCAGGAAAGAGCCTTGGTCCCTATATAGTATAGGGAATATTGAAGGTGAACAAGAAAACTTCTCACCACCATCAGCATTCAAAAATGGCCTGTGTTTTTGCCCCTGCACCTTAAGGAGTACACAGGTGAGCAAGATGACCCAGTCCCACAACCAGCAAGCTGGAGCAGACCCGAGTCCCTCTCCCTGCATCAGGCACAACTGCCACATCACTCAAAATTGCTCACAATAGTCAGCACCTAAGAAGCAAATAAAAAAAAGAGAAAATAAGCCACAGTACTAAATACAAGGCAGAGAAGCAATCTATGCCAAAATCCATGTCCGCAAATAACAAAGCACAAATGATTCAAATAAAGGAGAAAGAAAACAGGAACTCTCAAAAAAAATCTAATGGGACTAAATGGGACAAACTATCAGATGAAGAAGTAAATGTGCTAGTTATAAAAAACCAAAAGATCTGCAAGAGACACAACCAATTACCCACAGGCAAATCCAGACTTCAGAACAGAAATGATAGATTATAAAGACTACTTCATCATAGAGATTGAGATGATAAAGAAAACCAAAATAAAACTAATAGATATGAAGAAAGCCAGTTAATTACAGATAAACATAGAAAACGCCATAAATGAGTTCAATCTGTCAGAGAATGAATCTCAGAAATTGAAGACAGGAAAACAGATGACAAATTCACAATATTAAAAGATGAAAGCTACCAGCCAAGAATAATGTACCCTGCAAAATTATCATTTAAATATGACAGAGAAATAAAGTTCCTTAATGATAAATGAAGGTACTAGATTTTTCCATCTCCTAATCTGTCTTTTGAGCAATATTAGAAGTTCTACAACAGGGAAAACAAAAAAATAAAAAAAATCATAAGAAGGAAAATGGCGATAAACAGTTAAATAGAATCAGAAACAAATACAGATATAAGCAGAGAGAACGAAAATTAAAGGGGGAAAGGAAAATAAGAAATCTCTAAAAAACATATAAGTATGATATGGTATCAGCTCAGAAAACACTGTGTATAATGATAATGTTAAAGATAAATTACAAGGTAGCCACAAAACCTATCCTAAAATATGTGTATCTGGGAAGAAAGAATAGAGAATCTATTACAAAACTGATTTGAAGGGAAAAAATAAAAATAAATGTGAAAAGAAACAATAGAGACAAAAAACTAAAAGAAACCAAATGATAGCACTAAAGTCCTCCATATCAATAATTACTCTAAATGTGAATGGACTAAAAACACTGGTCAAAATATACAGAGTGGCCAGATGACCAAAAATAGGACCAGGCAATAGTATGCCTACAAGAAACACTTATCAGATCCAAAGACAAACAGGTTAAATGTAAAGACCTATGGAAAAAGATATCAAAACAATGGAGATAAAAAGAAATTTTAAAAACTGCATAACTAGTATCAGACAAGATTGACTTCCATCTCAAAAGTGTAACATGAAGCAAAGATGGGCACTGCTTTATGGTCAAAGGAATTGATCCATGAAGAAGAAATAACTGTAATGAATATATAGGCACCCAAGACAAGATCAACTAAATATATAACACAGACAGTTGCAGAACTAAATGGAGACATTGACAGTAATACAATAGTAGTAGGGCACTTCAGTACCTCAACTACATCAATTCATAAATCATTCAGGCAGAAAATCAATCAGAAGTAGAGATCTTAAATGAAGAAATAGATTGCATGAATACAGCAGACATATAAAGAGCATTCTATGCCAATTAGACATACTTCCCAACTGCACATAGAGCATTCTCAAAGATTAATCATACCCTGTGACACAAAATAAGTCCCAGTAAATTTAGCAAGAATGAGATTCAAAGAAAAAAATATTCTCCTACTGGAAGGGGGTGAAACTGTAAATAAACCTGAAAAACAAAACTGGAAAAATCATGATGATGCAGAGATTAAACAACATGCTGTTGAGTAATTCTTATATCAGTAAGGAAGTTAAAGACAAAATTAAAAATTATTTGGAAACAAATGAGACTAAAGAGATGAGCTATCAGGGCATGAGAGATGCAACAAAAACAACTTTAAGAGGAAATTTTATAGTGATATAAGCATGCATAAAAAACCAAGATACATCTCAAATTAACTATCTGACCATATATTTGAAGGAACTGGAAAAAATAATCAAAACCAAAATTAAGTAGAAATAATAAAAATTAGTGCATAAATAAATAAAATCACAAACAAAAGACCATTGAAAAGATCAATGAAACCAAAAGCTGGTTCTTTGAAGGAACAAAATTGACAGACCCATAGCCAGACTCCATGAAGAAAAAACAGAGAAAACCCTAATAACAAGAATCAAATATAAAAGAGGTGAGATTACAATAGATATCACAGAAATTTTAAAAAGGATCATGAGACTGTTATTCAGTTATTCATGACAAAAAGTTATTTTTAAAGTCAGAAATTTTGAATTTTCTTCTTGCCTGTATGACTTGAAGTAGAAAGATCTTTCTCCAACTTAATCATCATTTTTCTAGCCTCAGTGCTTTTTTTTTCTAAAGGTTAAGCTCACTTGTTCATCATGTCTTGTTCATCACTGCAAAAAATTCCAAGTGACTTTACAGAAACATTTTTAATAATGGAGGTAAAAACTTTTTCAAATAGCAAATGTATATTATTTAAAGCTTGTTGAGGCTGTCTTCAGGCAAGACATGTGGACATAGGTGATATTGTATGAGATTAAGAGTTTTATTTTGAAGAGGTAACAATCACATGGTTTTCATTTACTCAGTTACTGTAGATGCTATATGGTACACATTTTCATAGAATACAGCCCTTTAAAAATAATTATTTTTGCTACATAGTTTACAGATTCTTCAAATATACTTGGAATATTAGTTCTTTCTACTCCTATAATAGGAACAAATGTAAATTGAGGAATCGTATAATAAAAAAAAAAAAAAACTTTCCAAGTTTCCATGGACTAATAGTTTTTTTGCCGAAATTCTTGTGTTTTTTCCTATATGCATATATGACAGTGTCTTGAAATCCATTATGGAATCATGTGAAAAACTATTAAGTCACGTATTTCCTTTAAAAGCTTAATACTTTTTTCATCATTATTATTATTATAAAATATTGTGAAGCATGGTCTCAACTTTTTAAATACACCTTAGATTTCTTCTCTGAATTCTTAAAGACATTGATGATCTCATTTATAAACACTAAATTCTGTCACTTGTGTTTTTATTTTTATCCATTCAAGTGTATCTTTTCTTATGTGTACTATAAAATATATTTTATGATCTCTTAGCTAAATATATATTTGCAAGTAGCTTTAACAAGCTACCAATAACAAGCACAGAAATTTAAGCAGTAATAAAGCATCTCCCAGAAAACAAGAGCCCAGGACTGGATGACATAACTAGTGAATTCTACCAATCTTTCAAAGAAGAGCTAATTTTCATACCCCTTAAACGCTTCCACATCATCTAAGTGGAGGGAAAACTCCCAAATACATTCTACAAGGATAACATTACCCTGATTCAAAATTAAGACAAGGACAGCATTAAAAAATTACAGATCAAAATGTAGATGCAAAAATCCTCACAAAATCTTAGCAAACAAAATTCAACAGCATGTTAAGAAAAATATACTTCATGACCAAGTTGTGTTTATTCCATGGATGTACAAAGGGTTCGACATATGCAAACCAGTATAAAACACCACATCATCAAAGGAAAATACAAAAATCATGTGATCATATCAATAGTACAGAAAAAGCATACAATGAGATTCAACATTCATTAATTATAAAAAATAGCCTTCATCAAAATGACTTTCAAACTCGCATACCTCAATAGAATGAAAGCTGTATATGGCAAACCCTCAACTAACATCATACTCAATGGAGAAAAACTGAGAATCTTTCTTGTAAGATTATCACAAGACAAGTTTGCCCACTATCACAACTACTGTTCGACATAGTTCTGGAAGTCCTAGCCAGAGCAAGAAAGTAAAAAAAAAAAAAAAAAAAAGAGGTTAAAGGAATACCGTTTGGAAAGAAATGAAACTACCATTATTTGCAGATTACATGATATTATAAATAGAAAATCCTAATGACCCTAGTGAAAAAACTGCTATAAATGATAAATGTAGAAAAAATTAGCAGAACATAAAATCAATACAATACACAAAATTTAGTAGCATCCTTACATACAATGAACAAGAGAAAAAAGAAAACCCATTCGCAAGAGCACCACAAAAGAATATACCTGAGAATAAAGGTGTTGAAAATCCCACACATTAAAATCTACAAGATATTAAGAAAAAAAATTGAAAAAGACACAAGAGATGGATAAATATTCCATGCTCACGACTAGAAGACTTAACAAAGTTAAAATGGCGTCTTACTCAAAGCGATATGCAGATTTAATGAAATTCCTAACAAAATTCTGGAAGCATTTTTAAAGGAAATTAAACAATACTAAAGTTTGTATGGAAAGTTTGTATGGAAAAGATGTGGAACAGTCAATTCTATTCTCAAAAAATTTTTTGTAAATGGAAAACCCACACTACTTGACCTGAAACTATACTACAGATTGATTACCATCAAAACAGTATGGTATTAAAACAAAAACAGAAACACAGAGCAGTGGAAGAAAATTGATCCCAGAAATAAAACCATACTTAAGACGGATGTTTATCTATAAAAATAAGTGAACAATAGAGAAAGGAGGACAACGCTGGATAAGGGAAAGTGTTCAACAAATGTTTCTGAAAAAATTGGACGGGCACCCGCAAAGTAATGAAACTAAATTTCTCATTAGCACCAAACACAAAAATTAATTCAAATGGATCAAAGACCTGAATTAAGACCCCCAAACATAAAATACACAGAAGAAAACGTGGGAGATACATTCCATGATACAACCTCAGAGATGCCTTTGTGGAAATGACACCTATTGCAAAGAAAGGTAAGCAAAACATAACAACTAGGACTACATCAATCTAAAAAGCTTCTCTAGAGTGACAGAAACCACCACTAAATCAAAAAGACAGTCTACTAGGTGGGAGAAGATATTTGCATGATGTACATCAGAGAAGAGCTTAATCACCAAAATATATAAAGAATTCACACACCTCAACAACAAAGAAGTAGACAACCCATTCAAAAAATGGGGATAAGAGCTGAATAAACACTTTCTATAGAAGACAGATGGCCTACAGATATATGAAAAGATGTTCTACATCACTCACCATCAAAGAAATGTAAATAAAAACTACAATGAGATATTACCTCATACCAGGGAGAAGGACATACATCAAAAAGACTAGAAATAACAAGTGCTGGATAGGGTGTGGTGAAAAAAGAACTCTCTTACACTCAGTGAGAATGCAAATTAGCGCATCCTCTTTGGAAAACAGCATGGAGATACCTCAAAAAATAGAAGTATCACTACATCCAACAATCCGACCTCAAGGCATATACACCCAAAGAATACAAAAACACTAATCAGAAAAAAAATCTGCACCTTATGTTCATAGCACCACAATTCCCAATACCAAGGCATGTAAACAACTAAATACCCATTAATATAATTGATAAAATAGCTGATGTTACATACTCAATATGATTATATGTAACTATTAAAATGATAAAATTGTGCCTTTTTCAAAACCTGGATGGAACTCAAAGTAATTATGTTTTGTGGAATAAGCCAGAAAGAAAAAAAAAAGAAGTACATCATGGTTTCATTAATATGTGGATTATAAGGAAATAAAACAAAAGAACAGACAAATCTCAACAAAACTCACATGATACAGTATCATTTCAACGAGTGGGGTGAGAGGGAGGAGGGAACTAGGGAATGAAGGAGTTAACATGCTGGTGGTAGAGGACACTGGGACTCTGGTGGTGGGAGTGAACTGCACACAGATTGAGGTATGAATTTACCATCCTAAAAATTATATAGCTATGTAAATTAAAAAGATAAACAAAGCAACTTATATGTAATAAATTTTAAATAAGACATACGATTTAAAAAAAAAAGACGCTATAGGGCCTCAAATTGCATTGACTTAAGATTTTACATTATTTATTTGTTAAATATTTTCTATATTTCTGTTGTGTTTTCTTTTTTAAATGCAGCTAATGTCTGCTTGGATTTCTCTTCAATGAAGGTGCTGAGAGTGCTGTCTAGAAATTCTTCAGTTATTAATTGTTTCAGGGATTGTCTCAGTTGAGAGAGTCACATATCCCAAAGTCATATTCATTCCCTGCTCAGCCTTCATTCAATTATTGATCTGTCAAGAGCATCATGGCTCAGCCAAGGGTGAGCAAAGGATCATTTTAGTTCCTAAGTTCTCTGTAAGGTTAGACAATGTTGTCTTTAGGTCCGTATCACAGCTCAACTTTCATCTCTGCTCAATCCTGCTTATTTCTCTGCTCTTTCACAGACAGTAATCAGAACCATATATTTTAATAAATGTATAGCCCACTAACTTCTATCTCATAGTCTACTTCCTAGGGGACACAGCCCGAAACAAATATTTATGTCCTATGCTTTTTTGTGATTAGATACTCATTTTATGAAAAAACTTATATTTTGTATATAAGAGTTCCAACTAAGATTCTTATTTGTATTATTTCAATACTCACAACATTTCTGCTGTGAAGAGAATTCAACTTTTTATTTCTAAATCATGTCAGCATTTTCTCATTCTTATGTATTTACTTGTCAAATCCCTGATAATGAGAATGATAATATTGACAGCATTTACTTGGGTATTAACTGGTAATAGTTCTTTTTTAAAATAGATTTTTATTTTACTGGAAACTTGCATATAGAAAAGATTCAAAATTATTAGAATTACTTACCATATATATTTTCACCCAATTTCCCCTACTATTACTATTTACTTTGTCAAAATTAAGAACACATTTGTACATTTATTTTTCGCTGAACTCCAAACTTTACTCAGATTTCACCACATTTTTTGTTATTATCCTTACTATGTTTTAGAATCTAATTCATCATACCACATTGAATTTTATTGTCATTTCTCTCTAGTCTCCTTTGTTTTTTGATGTTTTTAATTTTGAGGAATACAATCAGATATTTTTTAGAAAGTCCTTCACCTTGGTTTTTATCATGTTTTTTTCATGATTGGATTTAGGTTATAGGGTTTTCAGAGGAAGGCCATAGAGGCAAAGTACTTTTCTTATCACATTTAAAGGACATGTCATAGAGACACATGGTATCCACATAATATCACACATGAAGTTAAACTTGATCACTTGTTTAAGGTGATATTCATTAAATTTCATCACTCTCAAGTAAATATTTTCTACTATTTCATGCTCTGTTCTTTGTAAATAGGTCACTAAATTAGCCTACACCCTAGGGATGACAGGGTATTAAGGGGGAGTATTTACATGGGTTATTTGGAATTTTCCTGCAAGAAAAATGTGTCCCTTCACTCCTATTTATTTACTTATTCAATTACTAATTTGATTGGTGGCAATCTAAATTACAAATGGCATCTCAAACGTGTGGTTGTTTCTGAGTACATGAAAGGAGTTACAAGTAAAAATGTTACTATGGTCACTTTTTATCCTGCCTATAAGGAATAAATCATGTTGTTATCACCATAACATGATATAGGAACATCATGATGATGACTAATAAGAAAGACTGACATAACTTATTTAATTGTTTCTGCTATGGAAACCTTATTATGCACCTGATAAATATTATAACATAGCTTTTTAAACTTTAAGCATTTGTAAAGCAAAAAATAAAACACTGCAATCAGCGGAGTTGAATATACATTACCTTACCATATGCACAAAACACTAATTAAAACATGCTATATGATAAATCAGCAAATGTCAGTATATTTAAGTAGAACTTGCACAGTATGTATTTGCTGACCACAGAAATATGAAATTAATTGCCACAAAGATATCTGTAAATTTTTTTAATAATTATAAATTAAATAAAAAACTTTAAAAGAAACCATAAGTCAAAGAAGAATTCACCAGGGAAATTAGAAAAAGTGTCAAATTGACTGAAAATAAAAACACAGCATATCAGAAATTATAGAAAGCAAACAATACAATTCAGTGAGAAAATTGCAATTTTAAAGAAATTTTTAAAAATAAAGTCTAAAATAGGCAATTTGAATATGATCTCAGACAGTCAAAGCAAACAAATGAAACAGCAAATTAAACTCAAATGAGGAAAACAAATTTGAGTAATTAAGTGAAATAGAAAGCACAAACAATAGAGAAAATGAAAGTAAAATATTGCTTTTTAGAATATAAATTAATAAAGCTCTAGCCAACTGATCAATAAAATCATGAACAAAAGTTCATTTACAATTTAACAAGATAACATCATTGCAAATTACATGGAGCTTAAAATGATAATTATAAACATTTATGAAAATTTGATAACCTAGATAAAACACATTTCTGAAAGACTTAAATCACTGGAACTGACAAAAAGAGAAAATATGAGTAATCCTATAGGTATCAAAGAAATTGGATTCATAATTTATAACATTCTTACAAACAGAAATAGAACTCTACATCCAGATTGCTTCATAGATTAATTCATTCAAATAACTATGGAAGAAATAATACCAAGCTTACAATTTCTTACCAAAGCAGAGGATGAGAAAAAAACTTTTCAACTCATTATAGTTTAATATTACATTTATACCAAAAGCAGACATTATGAGAAAAGAAAACTACAGTTCAATATTCATCAGAAGCACAGATGCAAGAGCCATTAACAAAAGATAAGCAGATAAAATATAGAAAGTAGATTAAATAGACAATACATCCTGACCAAGTGGATTTATCCTAGAGCTGCAAGTCTGATTAATATTTGAAAACAAATCAATGTAGTTCTCCAAATTAGCATAATAAAGAAAAAACCCAATTTAATCTCTTCAATTTGACAAAAAATGAGCAAGATAAAGATCATTGGGTCCACTAAAAACTATAAGACATTGTTGGAAAGAACAAAGAAAACCCAAGTCAATTTAGAGATATACAATGCTCATAGATTGGAAGACTCAATATTAAAATCTCAATTCTCCCTACTGAACTGTAGATTCAATACAATTCTAAGCAATACCCCAGAATTATTTTTCATACAAATGACAAGTTGCTTTTAAAAATCATTAGGAAATTCAAAGGACATAGAAAAACCAAAATAATTTTGAAATAAAGAAAACAATGGAAAGATTATTCTACTTGCAGCATGCTACTTTTTATAATAATTAAGAATAAAGTATTGATGTAAATATAGTTATAGACATCAAGTGAATGAACAAATAGTACAGAAATATAACTTATTTATAATCGATTGATTTTCACCAAAAAATGCCAAAATAATTCAATAAGGAAAGTTTTGGCTTTTAAAAATTGATGTTAAAAAAATTCATAGGACTTAAGACTGTGGTTACCAGGAGGGTAGGAGAGAAGAGGGCAAGAAGGAGGGGATAAGGTGGTGGTAAAGTGCATTAGAACTCTGGTGGTGGGTGTGATGTAAAACACACAAAGATCAAGGTACCATTTCAATATCCTAAAATGCATATAACAATGTCAACAAAAGAAATAGATTAGCTAAAAATATTATATTAGAAAAGCTGGATTTTCATGTGTGAATAAAGATACAGTAAACCTTGATCATTACTTTACATACTAAAAAGGAAATTTAAAATGGATCATAAAGCTAAATGCCTGAATAAATTTATTTAAAAAAACCTAGAAAAAACAGGAGAAAACTTTAGTTAATTTAATTCAGGCAGAGTTTTATTAGGTAGAGCACAAATGTCACAAACTGTTAAAAAAATATTAAATTTCATTTAACCAAAATTTTAAGTATCTCCTTTAAGAAAGAGACAATTAGAAATAAAAAAGCAGGTTGAAACTTGGAAAAATATTCATAATGCATATAGCTAATAGAGAATCTATATCGTTATGATAGTGCTTATAATATAATAATAAATACATGAAAGACAACCCTAATTAAAAACAAGCAAATTATTTGCACAGACTGCACAATAAAAGATAAGCATACCACAGTTAAGCAAATGAAAAAACGTTCAATACCATTAGTCATTAGGCAAATTAAAATTGAAATCACATTGTATAATCATTACATTCAACTAATTTCTAGCATTGAAAAGCTGACAAAATTGAGCATTCATGAGGTGTAGCAGCTTCTTAGTACTGATGGGAGTATAATATGGTTCTTTCACTTGGGCAGTTTAAAAACTGTACTTCCTCTTACTATTTAACTCAGCAATTCTGCTACTAGGCATTATCCTCATAGGAAAAATAAGTAGACTCAATGGCATATAAGAGAAATGTTTATAACACTTTGTGTATAAAATTCCCAAATCTGGATATAATCCAAATATCCAATAATAGGTGAATGGATAAACCACTCACAGCATTTTTATATGTGGAATATTACTCTGAAGTCACAAAAGAATTAACTATTTAAAATTCACAAAAACACGAATGAATCTATAAAGTGCTATTCTTTTTATGAACTAAATATTCATTGTTTCCCCGACAAATACATATGTTGAGGCCCCAAGAAAAGAAAAGACAAAAGAGAGTGCTATCCCTCTCTACATACATACACTGAGGAAAGGCCATGCAAAAACACAGTAAGAAATCCAGGAAGATTTCAATGGAAAACAACCCTGCCTTCATATTGATCTTGGACTTCTCAAGAACGATGAGAAATATAATTTCTGTTGTTTAAGATACCCAGTCTGTGGTATTTTTTCTGGCAGCCCAAGAAAATTAATCCAATGCTGGGAAATATTCATATACAAGAGAATATATAATAAATGATTCCACTTATATTAAGTTATAGAATATGGGAAAATCTATAGTGACAGAAATCGGATCAATGGTTGCCTGAATTTAAGGGTGGGAGTGAGATGGAATAAGGGCTACAAGGAAACTTTCAGAGGTGAGAGAAATATGCTGCATCATTATAATGGTAGAAGTTGTACGGATTTAGAAATTTGTCAGAATTCATAGAGATGTACTCAAAGTGAATACATTTTACTATGTGTAAATAATGCACAAAAAAAGTTTATTTGGAAAAATAATCTGAGAATGAAAAGAAATAGATGGTATAGATTAAGGCTTTAATAATTACACCAAATCTTCTGATTTTTATTTTGCATCTAGGGTACTGTATCTTTTGGGGGAGGGAGAAAAATAAATGACCACAAAACATTCAGGGAAATGCAGTCAAGACTGTTAGGTGCTTAAAACACATATCCTATGATGATCAATTGAGAGCTGAGTTTCTGTGTCCTAAACAGGGAAAGCTTAAGAATAAGGTAAAGACAGGTACGTTCAAATATTTGGTAGCTGCTGCGTGGGAAGGTTAGTGAACTTAGTGCTTGTTTAGCTGCCAAAGCAGATATGGATGATTAGATGAAAGTTAAAAAGGAAAATTTTAAGACTCAATATGACAAAGTACCTTCAAATAATTGAACTGTCCAAAAATGTTCTTGATTATAGAAAAAAAATTATTTGGTTAGAGAAAAGCAATGTCAATTACAGTCATTTTCCATATTTTGGAATAATTGCATGTAGCACTTTAACGATTTCGCAATCATTAAGCATGTGTGAATTTATATTTTTTGTGAATGCTGTTACTATACCAAAGCCCATTTTTACATTCTTAGTTTAATTCTTATTACTTACAAAGCATGATATTCTATTCATAAAACAATTAGATTATTGCTCAACAATACTACTCTTGCTAAATGCTGAAGAAGAGAATATTTCATCAAATGTTTCAATGATGAGCTAATTCCTAGTATATTTACATCAAATAGTATAACTTTCAGTGTAAATACTTGAAAAAACCATCTTCACGTGCTGGAAATATTATAGTGCTATCACAAAAGAAAAGTTATATTGCAATTGAGTTCATACTTATTATATTGATTTGTGTTATATTTTTACATGTGAGTATCATTTTTATCAATAATGACAAATCACAGACTGTATGCCTAATTTCTTTTTTGCTACTCTTGTTTCGAAATCTGTGATTAAATACCCAGTGAATCATAAACATGGAATTATATGAACCACAAATGTAAGTTCCCACATATATGTTTTTTATTTCATTTTACAAAAACATCTCAACCACTTTAGGTGTGCAGTTCAGTGGTACTAAATACATACATAATATCGTGCAACCATCACCATCATCCATCTTTGTAACTTCATCTTGCAAAACTGAAATTTGATACCCATTAAACAATGACTTCCCATTCTCCTTTCTCCCCTCTGTTTCTATGATTTTGATTGCTCTCTAAGGTTTTCATATAAGGGAGATCATTTGTCCTTTTGTGCCTGGCTTATTTCACTTAGCAAATGTCCTCAAGGCTCAGTCATATTGTAGCATGTGTCAGAATTTCCTTTTTTTAAGGGTGAATTACATGTATTTGGAATTTGAGAAATTGCATTGAATGTTGTATCACTTTGAGTCATATGAACATCTTAATGATAGTAAGTTTTCCAGTCCCTAAATATAAGATGTGTCTTAATTTATTTATGTCTTCTGTTTTGCAGTTTTCATTTTACATGTGTTACATGGCCTTGGTTAACTTTTATTTTATTCTTGATTATTTTATTCTTTTTGATGCCATTATGAATAATTTGTTTTCTTAATTTTCTATTCAGATTGTTCATTGCTAGTGATTAGAGATGCAATTGATTTTTGTAAGCTGATTTTGTATCTTGAAATGTTACTGCATTAGTTTAACAACTCTAACACATTTTTGGTGGAGACATTAGTGTTTTCTATATATGAGAACATGTCATTTACAAATAGGGACAATTTAACAACTTCCTTTCCAATTTGATACCTTTTCTTTTTATTTCCTAATTCTCTGGCTTGAATTTCCAGTAGTATGTTGAAGAGAAGTGATGAGATAAAGTCTCCTCTCCATGTTTGCGTTCTTATAGGAAAACCATCAGCCTTCCATTGTTGAGTATGACTTTAGCTGTGGGGTTTTCACATATGGCCTTTATTTTATTGAGGTAATTTATTTCCATAATTAGTTGATAGTTTTTATCATGAAAATTTGAATTTTCTCAAATGTGTTTTATGCATGAACTGAGAGATCATATGATTTTTGTTCCTTATTCTCATAATGTGGTATATCAAATTTAATGTTTGTTTATGTTCAAACATTCCTGTGTCTGAGGAATAACTCTACTTAATCACAGTATGTGATTTTTTTAAATATGCTGTTGAATTCAATTTCCTATAAAGTGTGGCGGTGTTGAAAATTCTTGTTTCTCTTTTTAGTTAACCTAAGTAAAAGTTTATCAATTTTGTTTAAAATAGCAACTGTTATTTTAGTTAGGTGTTCAGAGTGTTTCTGTTATCTAATTGATTTATTTCTGCTCTGATCTTTATTATTTCATTTTTTACTGACTTAGGCTTACTATGTTCTTCTTTTCCTAGTCCCTTAAGATGAAAGTGTAATCATTTATTTGAGGCCTTTCTAATTTTATGCAGGCATTTATCAATGTAAATGACCTCTTGATACTTATTTTACTATATCCCATAAATTTGGTATGTTGTGTCTTTTTTTGTTTAAGAAAGCTCTGTTTTCCCTTTTGATTTTCTAGAAACAGTGGTTAAGAATGTATTGTTCAATTTCCATGCAGTTATGAGTTTTTCACATTCTCTTTTGTCATTGATTTCTAGTTGTATTCCACGTGAATTTAATCAAATGTCTATAAACCAAAGACTAGATAAATAAATTGATATGTATTAATGCAATGGTTGCTTTTATAACAATGAAAATGAATAAATAAGAATTACATGCAACAAAATAAATGAAAATTTCAAACATAATGTTGAGAGAAAAAAAAACCACAATTGTTCATACAGTATGATTTCAATGCTATACAGTTTAGAAAAAAGAACTAATAATATGGCGCTAGAAGCAGACAGTAATGGCTTTGAGGGAATAGACTGAGGGCCGTGACTGAGAGCACACAAGAGTTACTTGTGTGCTGGCAATGCTTTTTCCTGATCTGTGGAGTGGTTTCATGAATGCATTAAATTTTAAATAATTAATATGTTGTGATATGTGTATTTTTCTGTAAAATTCAATAGAAATTAAATATATATAGAGAAAAATAGTAAGCAAGTATATTAGCAAATTAACTAGAAGTGAGTAATTTACTGGAAGTGAATACTTTTCAGGATTTCAGAAATAAATGTGAGAAAAGTATACCAGTGGTATAACTGACTGGACATATGTGATAGGAATCTTTAGAATTTGGTATAGTGGGCCAAAGAGTGGAGAGAGTGGATGGAGAGAGATGAGAGACAGAGACAAAGACAGAAAGAGAGATATTCCTGAATATTAAACTTGGAAGGTGTGCCTCTTGGTGTCATTAGGGCTTCTGAAAGAGTGAAAAATCTTTAGAGTAGTCTAAATAGGAATAATGGATAAAATGCTTGAAGGAAAATGTCTTGTAACTATGAATCAAAAATCCACTTGGGCTACCACTATCACTTCTTAAAATCAGACACTTTAAAAATAGCAATCTGTATCTTATTGATTCAATTTGTGTACACAGTAAATTTCAGCACCGCAAACCTTCTATTTTAGAGCAATCATCCATAACTTAAAGATAGGAAGTATATGCTACCAATTTTTCAATAAAGATATTCATGATGTAATATAAGATTTTTCCCAATAAGTATAACAAATAAACCTGATGTTTGGATATTATTTTGATTTGCAAGTGCTTTTATTGTGTTCTCATTATCTTTTCCATTGATAGCAAAAGTCTTCAAGAAATGTTCCATAGTCACTCTTCTTTTTCTCTTATTTTGAGAAATAGTATTTTTCTTATCATGTATAGCTTGATCATAATTCAACTGTGGTTTCTACTTTATACATATTAATAAAACAACTTTTCCACTGTCACAATTACTATACAATTTTGTGGGAGTTTTAATTAAATATGTTATTTTTCTTAAGATGATGATTTGGGTTAGTTTTGTTGTGTGGGGTATTCAGGAGGCCCTGTTATGCTGATCAATCTATGAACTTCAACACTGATAGAAAAAAAAATACCTCATGATTAAATATGTATTATAAAGGGAAGAGGAAGAAGTACATAACCTTTAAAAATCAATTAAAAGTGATCATTAGTGTGTACTATTATTGCAAAACCTAAGCTAATCTAAATTTGTGATAAATCTGAGTCAGAATTTAATATATATAGTGTACATATTCTCTCTCTATATATGCATTCTGTGATATTATGATTATATTATCTTCAAACTTGGTGTTTTTCAGAATATTGAATATAAAATGTTGGTCCAAGTAAATAACTGAAATATTAAAATATGACTTCTAAGCTGGAAAAACTCTTAAAGCAATGTTTCTCAAAATCCCCTGAGATAAATGCCAAAAATGCAGACAGGGCTCCACCTCTAGGGATACTGAATAAGGCCTCTATATTTTAACAGGTTTCCCTGATACTTCTGATATTAAACTAAACCTTGACAACAATTGTCTTAGATAACCCCTGTCTAATGTGGATTTCTCTTTTTCTACTTGGAGATCTGAGATTACCACACAGCGATTTAGAACAAACTGGATTCTGGTTTTTTCAAGGTTTTTAATCTTTCCTCAGTGATATGGTATTCCTTGTGACACTTCGTTGTTCATACTTTTATGAATAGCATTGTATTTTATTTCATCAACATTCTGAAAGGTAGGGAGGTCCACTGCACAGATAAAATATGCATGTATGTATGTATGTATGTATGATGTATGTAAGTACAGTTATGCAATCATCTAAGATGCAATCTGCAAGACAGTCTTTTTATTTTTTTCTTCCCCCCTTTTGGAGAATATTATAGTGCCCTATCCATTTCTCACTTGTGAATGGAAGTGTTCATTCCAGGAGTACAGGCTGCTCTTGGCTTACAGCTGAGTCCCAATCAATATACTGCCTTGACCAAGACCACAGTCTCCTCCTAAGTGTAGCTTGAGTCCAATGATTGATTGAAGCTTGGATTACAAAGGCTCATTGTCTTGGATAAAAGAGATGTACTACATGTACTCAGTGGAACTCTAGGAAGCTGTTTAAAAAGATGAAACCATGCCTTTTGCAACAATCTGGATGGAATTAGAGATGATTCTGCTAAATGAAATAAGCCAGAAAGAACAATAGAAGGATAGGATGGTTTCATTCAAATGTAGAATATGAAGAAACAAAACAATCAAACAAATCTCAACAAAATTCACAGGACCCAAGATGGTGACTATGCAGAGACACGAGAAGGGAAGGAAGAAGGGAACTGGGTGGTAGTAAAGGGCACCAGAACTGTGGTAGTGGGTATAGTGTAGAATGCACATAGACTGAGGTAAAAATTCAGAAAAAGTATATAGCATGTGAAATAATAAAATGATAAATAAATAATTTTTAAAATCCCGAAGTCTTGGTCAGTGTCTCGCCTCAGTTTGGAACAATTTCAGTGAGCCATATAAGTTCCAAAACTTTCAATCAAAATGGTTCAGACTTTTATTGTTTATTGTATTATTGTTTGACCCTGCCCTCTATTCTATCTTTTATTCCTCACTCCTCACCAGTGCTCTTCTTTACAATTGTACTGTCCCATAAATCTCCTGATAAAGGTTTCTACTTAAGAATCTGCTTCCCAGAGAAGTTTACCTGGGATCCCTCTGAACAAAATCTTGGTCAGATCCTTCAGCATTTTTAGCCATTCTCATTCAGAACAAATCTGATTCAGTGATTAAATTTTCTGTGGAAAGTACTTTAAATTTCACATAAATTTTAAGTTTCTCCTTCCCCTCTCTTGGATTTCTTTCATGTTTGGAAGCCCATTGTTGAAGACAAGGTCATGTTTGGATTTCTCTTATTCTTAGTCTTGCCTTTTCCCCCTCACTCTTATGGTTTCTTATATCCACAGAAAGGAAGCCCAGATGGATTAGGATAAAAGAAATAATAGTCTTACATAGAAACAATGTAAGTATCCCTCAATAAATGAATGAATGGATAAAGAAAACATGGAATATTATTCATTCATAAAATAGGAAATTCATCATTCAACAACATAGGTGACACTTGAAGTCATTATGCTAAATTAGTCAGAGAAAAAATATGATAATATTTAATTATATGTGGAATCTTCAGAAGAAAAAAAACAAACTCAACAGAACTCATAGACACAAAGAACAGATTATTGATTTCCAGAGGTAGGGTTGGGTGGATGAGAGCGGCCAAAATGGGTGAGGGTGATCAGAAGGTACAAGCTTCCCAGTTATATAAATCCTGAGCATGTAAAATACAGCACCATGTCTATAGTTAACAGTACTATATTGCATATTTGAAAGATGTTTAAAAAGTAGATCTTAAAAAGTCATACAGAAAAAAGACAAGCACTGTATAATTTCACTCACATGTGGTACATAGAACAAAACAAATGAACTAAATACAACAAAAATAAACTTTTAGATTGTAAGACCAAATTAGTGATAGCCAAAAGGGAAGGGGGATTCAGGGATAAGAAAATCAGGTAAAAGGGGTCAATTGTATGGTAAAGGATAGAATTGGATATTTTGTGTTGTAATTAATACAATCAGTAATCCCTCACCTATCGCGGGAATTATGTCCCAGAGACTCCTACAATAGGTGAAAATCTGTGCAGTAGCGGCGTTATAATTTCTTTTATTACTTATATATATTTTAAGGCTTTATGAACCCTTCCCACAATCTTATTAACCTATCCCACACTCTTATAAACACTTTCTACACTCTTAAACCTACGTAATTTTAACAACATAAAATTCTATGTGGGTACTCACTAGCAAAGCATATGTATACCGCAAAATCCTGCGATATAGTGAAAATTTCACGATACAGAATTAGATACATTTGGGAAAATTCCACGACACAGAATTAGATAGACTTGCGAAAATTCCATGATACAGAATTAGATATATATATTTTTTAAGGCCCGTGATACAGTGAAGCCTCGATAAGTGAATCACGATATAACGAAGGACAAGTGTATATTCAAATGTTGATTTATAGTTACGCACTCCTGAAATTTATGCTGTAATTCAGTCAAATAAATTAAAAATACTTTAAAAATTTTGAAAATTAAAATTAGCTGTTTTGAATAAATACAATGAGCTACAAGAAAACTTAGAAAAACAATTCAATCAACTAAGTAACATTTATAAGAGTTCTTTACCATAGTGATTGAGGAGGTCAATTGCTAATTGCTGATGCTAGAGGGCTTTTTTTACAGAATTTTAGCAAGTCCTGCAAGCAGAGTCCAACATCTTGTTTTGGGAAGTGGTGGTATTTCTTGTCTGTCTTTGTATTGGTCTCAGTTTCTAAGGTCAATGACAAAAATCTGAGACTACAGCAAGAAGATACTCATTACACTCATTGCTTAGAGTAAGAAGCTGTATTTGGGCAGTTTGAAATGGGTAAATAGTAATCTTTAAAAAGTAGTATAGTGGATAGTGATTAAGGGCTCCAGTTCTAGACAGAGATTTAAATCCAGACTCCTCCACTTACTAGGCATATGAAATTTGGCAATTTCTTTTACAACCACTGTGCTTATGGAGGGTAATACATATATCATAAAATTACTATGGAAAGTGCCTAGATTAATATATGCAAAGCAATAAATATTTCTAGGCAAATTGTAAGTGTTCTATAAGGAATGCATTTTAGAAATTCAAAAATAAATGAAGAAGTATAATATTTTGTTTTTGAATATTTGGCAGCTCCAAATACCTAAAAATTATGTATTTGGTATTTGGACCTGAAAACCTAAACTGTTGACTCCTACCTAACTTAATCTCTAATAGGTTTATGATAACTATCCACTAGCCCACCTAGGGTCTCACCTTTGACACATGTAGCCAAATACTTGACAACTTCCTAACTCATGACCTGGTATATTGTGCTACACTTTTTAAAAATTCTTAATCATTTTGTTCTCTTTTCCTTAAATCCAGCAGTATTTAGCACCATACTCCTAAATGTGTGAAATGATTTCAAAATAATGTTCTTGGGAACTTGCCAAATTTTGATTTAAGGTTATTTACTGAGATTCAGGAAATAAAAAGCCCAAGAGACATAACTAAAGAAATGAGATGACTTTTTGTATACTATACTCTCTTTATATTGTTAAAATATGTGTGTATGAATCAGTTGCAGTTGGAATCTAAAGTATAGTCTGAGTGCAGTTAAACTATAGAAACATAATAAATTCATATCATATCATAAAAGTTGTTATAATACAATGTCTTCTAAATTACCAATACCTCTCTAGAAACAGTTACTGAGCATGTCTTTTCTGCATATTAATCACTAGCTACAACATTGTTTAATTGCTGACATTAACAGCTAATATCAACAGACAAATTTAGAATGATATGTAAATGAAGATATGCTGTCCTGTTTCTGAGGTGATATTGTTTCTGACCATCAGTTATATGTGTGTGACGGTTGTGCGAAAGGTCAAAATATAGAAAGATAGCAAACATAAGTTAGGAAAACTCACCAAAGATAACAGAGTAGCAGTAATCTTCTCTAAATGTATATTCTGCGATGGCAAAAAATATTAGAACACTGAATCACTGGAGTGGACCATGAAGGCAAGCATGAACCAAAGAACATCTTTGTGATGATAGGCAATAACTTATCTAAGAACATTTGCAGGTTGAATTAGGATTGCTATACCAAAATCTCTAGATACTGCAAATTCACAGCTGGAGTCAACCTGCCTAATCACATTCCTTGTCAAATAAATTTCTTTTTGCTGCTATTCTACAATTTCACAGCAGTATGAATATACTTACTCAAATGTTCTGAAAGCAGAAGGGTATCTTATTTCTATCCTCTCTACTTTGCAGACTAAAACAATAAACAGAAAACTAGGTCATTTTGTAATTAGATTATTCTGTTTTATCTGAAATTCTGAATGTCAGAACACACAGTTACCTCTATTTAAAAATACAAGAAAATTATTATGGTCTAATTGCTAGAAAAAAGAGCACCTTCTAACACCTTGTGTCAGGCACTAGTAATTATACTAATCATATACAGTTTTTAAAAAGTAATTACCCATTTTGTTAATATCAGTAATTTATTCAGATTTGCTCCTGAACAATTCCCTGGTGTTCATGGAAAATTGCTGTCTGAATTTATTGTTCTCTTAGGTTCTTGAGCTGGTGCTGAAGGATTTTAAATTTCTGTCTGGTATTTTGATGAACTCTGAATGAGTAAAAATGGTAATGGTGACTGACACGAGAACTCTGGTGGTGGGTGCAGTGATCTAGTCTCCTAAAACTTATATAACATTATAAACTAATGAAACATAAAAAAGAAAGAGAAAAGTCATAGAACATAGTAAGTCAAAGACTTACAAAGGTTGAAAGTTGGAGACTACATAATAAGGAATATGGATACAGAGAAAAGAATAATACTCATTGTGCTTAGGCAGTTCAGTTGTAAAGATTTTAAACGTAGGCACAATTACTGTCATATAGTTAAGGGAAATATTTGATGACATGATGCTCATGGATCACTTAACTACTACATCCTTATCACTTAATACAGGATTTGGTACATAATTAAACCTGTACTTTTTAAATGACTGAATTACTAGCAGAACGTAGAGGAGAGGTGCAGTTAACATAAAAAGATACAATGTTAGATGTATTATTGAACAATTGTCCACACAGTACTTAATTTTATCTATTGAAATTTTCATGCAAGATATTCCATAATGTCTAAAAATGAAGGTGGAATGATATAAAATAGTATTATCCAATGTACTGAACTCCTCTTGCTCTTTACATACATATAAAATGTTATGTCTATACTTGAAAAATTTTGAAATTCATTCCTCATATATACATAGACAATCATTACCATTTTCACATATTTTTAGCAGTCAATAAAAGTTTATCAATATTTATTTTCCATAGCATTTATGAAAACAGTGCTTTTATTCATTCTTCAAAGATAAAATTGCATCATAGTATTTTATATACTTTCTGAAATGTTATTCCAGGAGATGCTCATATATTACACACTTCTCCACCACATACTTGAGAAAACTAGTAATTATATCTGTAATCAAACTATATATACATATATATGTGTATATATAGCTTAAAGGCTAGTAAACTCAAACTCAAAGACATGCTGATCAATCATCAATTAGCAACATCAAGAAAAGACCTACACCAGCAAAAAGATTATAACTCACTGAAAGCTTGAATAATGGTTAGCATTATTTAGCAACAAAGCATTTATAATTAAGGTACGTGCATTGTTTTAGCCAAAATTCTATTCCATACTTAATGACTATGTATAACATAAACATAACTTTCATATGCATTGGAAAACAAAAGACTCATGTGACTTGCTTTATTCCAATATTCACTTTATGCGGTGGTATGGAACTGAACCCACAATATCTCCAAGGTTTGTCTATATTTATATCTATATGTCTATCTATATCTCTCTCTCTCTATATATATATGCACACCTTGAAGATATACATATATAAAGTTTAACAAAAGGAAAGCATTTCCAACATTGCCTACATAAGAAACATAGAAGGAAAGAGATAATGCACTACTATAAAATTGGAACAGAAAAAATGTAAATAACAAAATTTGCATTTCTATAAATCTGAATCTCAGTCCCACCACTTTACAATTAAATGGTAAAAATATTCACAATGGATTGACAAGAAATACAATATAGACATTTAAGAGTTACTTTTACAATAAAACCCACCCAACAAAGAAGAATACTGAACATATACATTTTAACAAATAAATATATGTAGACCATATTTTAAGCAAAAGTTAGTTATGAGAGAATAAGTATATGTTCATAATGATGAAAAGTATAAGATTAACAAAAAACACTATACATATATATTTATCATATAATAGCCATTTTAAAAGAAGACATGGATATAATTGGAGAATTAAATTGACATTCTTGTTCTACCATATAAAAGAAATATGGGGAAAACAATAGAAATATTAATAATATGGGAGAAATAATATGTAAATAACTATGGTGGGTGAATAATGGCCTCCCAATGATATATTCAGATCCTAAACCCCAGTACCTGTGAATGTGACCTTATGTGGAAATAGGGTCTGTGAGGATGTAATTAAGATGTCAAGATAACATCATCCTGGAGTTAGATTGTGCCCTATGTTCAATGACTTTTTTATATGAGACAGTAAAAGAAAAGACCCAGAAATACTTGGAGGAGAAAGGTGATGTAAAAACACAGCAGAGATTTGAAAGATGCAAAAAAATTGAAAAGGAAGAATTGGAATTGAAATAAGTCAAGAATTTAAATTTCATTAGCATATGTCAAGGAATGCCAAGGATTGTCTGAATCCACCGAAAGTCGGAAGCAGCAAGGAAAAAATTGAACTCTAGATTCTTTACAAGGAGCATAGCCCTACCAAAACCATGATTTTATACTTCTAGTCTACACAGCTGTACTTGTATATTCAATTTATTCATGAGGTTTGAGTAGTTTTCAGCTATTATTTCTTTTAGTAATCTCTCCACTCATCTCTTGCTTCTCCTTCTACAATACACAAACCTGATATTGCCTTCCACAATGGAACCATAAAGTTCTTATAGAGTTTCTTTTCTCTTCCTCTTTCTCTTCTCTGCTTCTGCTAGGATCAGTTCTAGGGTTCTATCTTCAAGCTCACTAATTCATTCCTCCACTAAGTCTTTTCTGTTTCACAGCTTTACTGGAACACTTGAGGCCATTTATTGAGTTATTCATTTTCTGAATTTTTGTTAGTTTCTTGATTTAAACTTCTATTTCTATCATCTGTTCATTTTATTCCTTATCTCATTAGCTGCTTTTCTATGTTCTCTTGTATCTTTTTGAATTGTTTTTTGTTCCCTTGTTCTTTTTGAGTTTCTTTGTGATAGATATTTTGCATCCTTTCTCCATTAGAAAGATATGATCTTCCATGTCTTTGAGTTTGGTTTCTTGAGAGATGCTATTCTCTTTTTGATATCTTATTACCTTGAGATATGTAAATGTATTATGTTTTTCTATTCATACATTTTCAATCTGATTCAGCAACTTAGATGTAATTTGCTTAACTTTTACTTTTCCAGCAAGTGGTGTTATGGCATAATTGAATTTATTTATGGGAGTTAATGCTGGCTGTGTAGGTACTCAGGCCAGTAATAGCTGTTGCTGTCAGTGGAATGGGAGAGTGGCATGGAGAAGGCCCACTGCTGTCAGTGACCTATAGGAGTCCTGGTTCATGCTTGTTAACTGATTCACTGTTACCAACCTTTCTCTATTGAGTTCAAATTTTGAGACATAGCAGTGTATCTGCTAATGGTACACTTCACAGGACCAGTATAGTTCCCAAGGGGTAGCAGAGGGGGATTTAGTCTGGAGAATTTTCTCTGTTGTCCTTACTGTTGGGATCCTGGCTCTGCTGGAGAATCAAGTTTCCCAGCTTTAACTTCACCTGGGATAAGGGTATGTACTTCCACAACATATCCACTCTACACTCCTGAAGGCCTCTATCTGGGTCATCAGTCCTGCCATGTCCATCCTCCTATCAGATCATAACCTCCACACATCTCTCCATCAAACTTCTGTCACACCAATGGATATTCTTAGTGTCCCTTCAAATGCAGACTATGTTGGTATCTGAGGTGCAAGGAGTGGAATTCTCTTAGTGCTATCCCGTTTCTGGATAACTGTTAGTTGGTCTTCTTGGGCACAATATAAGCAATGCCTTCTTTCCATCTTGGCAATGTCCCAGTGAATTTTTCTCCAATATTATTTCACTTTTTTTTTGTAACTTTTCTCTTTTTTGATGAGTCTACATCAGAAAAAATTTGACATTTGCTGACAAGAAAAATAAAAATGCATTAATAATATAAGAAACTTCCTTAACTGGTAAAGAGGAACTATTTTCAAAAAGAGCAGTGATATACTTGATATTGCTTATTTGTTGTACAAACCCTAGATACACACTCATTGGAAAATAGGGAAAAGAATTACAATTAAAAAATTCATAATGCCATTTTCTGAAACTACTATAATGCTGTGTCAGCAAGCCACGTTATTGTGTCTATATAAATAATCATATATAAGAAGTAGTAGATTTAAATGTGAAGGGGATTAGTTGATAACGATATGTTTGAGATACCTTACTCAAATATTGCTATCTGTACTGCATCAATAGATTTGCCAGATATTTCAAAAGTTTATTGTGATTATTTTAGATCATTTTTCTCTAAATTGGTATTAGGTATTAATGTAATTAAGACCCTGAAACAATGAATAGTTCTTGAAAATATAAACACATGGAATATTATTATAAAAGAATAATCTAATATGTTGAATACAATGCTTAAATTAATGCTAGAAAGTCTAAAAGACTTATCTTATTTTTTCTTGTGTTAATTTATATATTCATTCAATACCAATAAAATCCTAACTATTCTTTTGTAAAATACAGTAATATTCTTTTAAAAATAAGCTTGAGATTAAAGCAATCAGAATACACTAGATCAAAAGGGGTTATAAACTGTAGCAGATGTTGGACTTATGGTTGTCATACTAATATTTTCATGAAAAAGCTTATCTTTGTAAAAAATTGAATTAATTTTAAATATATAATAAAATCATCAAAAATAACACAAAAATGAAGAATTAGTCAATACCTAGTGTTAGCACAGTTGGATAGTGTCTCTAGGAGACAAAATTTTAATTTAATAATCTGCTTAGATACATAGTTTATAGCAGTTTCAAATATATTCTGGAAGACTTAAGATTTCATATTATGTCATGCAATAGAAAAGATAGTAAAAAACAAAATGTGATATATATGTGTACATATATATATATTGATTTTCCATAATTTAAAGTAATAGGGAAAGTTTAAAAGGCAATACTGACAGGTCCAATTATACAAAATGTGAAACTTCTATTCAGTTGAATATGAAGTACAAAGGAAAGTGAAAACTATACACTAGTTTGTAACTTTTCCCTTTTTTGGTGAGCCTACGACAGGTATGACAGAATTAACATCAAAATGAATAAAAGAAAATTCTAATTCATGAAAACATAACTAAGACACCAATGAGAAAAGAAATGATCAATCAATAAAATTGAAAACAAACAAAAAAACAAAAAGAGAATATAAGGAAAATATTCAGCTTCCCTAGTAAGCAAACAATGCAATTTCAAACAATGAAGTGCTGTTTTACACCTATAAAATTAGAAAAATTAAGTCTTTTAAAATCAGACCAAGCCTGTGATTAAATAAGTGCACCATAGCCTTATTGATGGTAATATAAATGAAATAATAATATATAAATTAATTTGACAATATATATCGAGTCATAAAATTTTTATCTCTTATTTTACTCTTGGAATTTGAGCCTAAAGAAATATTTGTTAGAGCATTACCTATAAGAGAAAAGAACTGGAACACATATGCATATCTAAGAATAGATGAATGAGTAAGTAAATTATAGTATAGAAAGTAGGCCTAAATTATAATTACAAATATGTAATATGGGAAATATGAATAAGACATTAATTATAATAAGATATCATTTAGAGAACAATAAATATGTACATTAAAACATGGACATGCAGACGTGGAGTTAACAGATATCAATATCCTGATTTTTTTCAATTATTTTTAACTCCCAGTCCTGGGTCTCAAATTTGGGTCCATGGGCTTTATGTGGCCTGCGCCTTAGCCACTTGAATCACTTTAGCCACAGGTGTGTGTCAACATCCCTGATATATTATCACTTTTTATCAAGATATAAAACTTTTGATGAGTGATTTTCTTCTTAAGTAACAGCATTAAGAGTGCACCCTTGTGGCTCAGAAGACTGACATGACTGAAGCACATGTAGAACCTGTAAAGTTCAGGAACCTGGGTTCCTTACCAGGGACAAGGGCTAAAAAAGGTAAACAACTAAATAAAGATGTTTCCTCCCTCTTTCCATTCCTTCCTGTCTTCCTTGCGATCTTGCTCTCTCTCTCTGCCTGTGTGTCTGTCTCTCCTTCTTCCTCCTTACCTCTCTTCCTTCCTTCTTGAAAATTACTCTAAACAGAAAGATAATTCTCTAATATATTTTTGTTGATGTAAGCCACTATTAGCAGTATGCACAACCAATGAACATTAGAAACATCTCAATGGAAATATTTTGTGTGCAAGCATTCTCTAAGCATGAGTGAAAATAATTTTATTATCTTCAACTTAATGTTTCAATGCTTTATTTCATGTGGCACTATTAACAAAAACGACATTGTTATGACTTGATCATTACTTGTTGATTTTGACAACACTTTAATAAAGGAATGGCAACTTACATTGTTGAGACATGGCCTTGGGGCTTAGGCAGCTGAGACTCTGGCATGCAGACAATGTAAAGTCCAAGGACCCAGGTTCACAACTTGGGGCCAGGATGAAAAAACAAAATAAACAACTAAATAATTAAATTTAAAGATACTTTTTCCTTTTCCTTCATTTCTCCCTTCCTTAAAAATGCTTCTTACTCTTATTTCCTGTAAGTATGTATATATACTCTCTCTCTCTCTCTATATATATATATACTTATATATATAGTTTATCTTAAAGGTATGAATTGGTCTTCACTTTTCTCTCTTTGTATATTGATTTTTATCTATGTGGAAAATATTGTGAACTTGATATGTTCAAAGAAGAAAAAATCCTCAGGGCATGCATGAATACTTGACTCCAAAACCACTTGATTCGCAACATCTATTCAAAGCAAGACTCCTTTAATCTCTAGAAATATGCTATAAAACAGATGAAGCAAGTGATTGACACATTCAACACTTTTAAATGTGTTGTTTTCCTTTATTTTTAAAATAGACCAAAACTAACAAGAAAAGTAGCTCAGTTGTTATTGTCTCCAGCTGAGGCACAGGTCTGTGCCTGTACGTAGCCCTACAATTTCTACTGTCCTCTCGTGCTGCCTCAAGTAAAGATGGTAGACAGGTGCACCAAGCAGTTTCCAGACAAGTCTTTCAGAAAAGAAAACATAAAGGAAGGAAAAAGAAAAAGCACAAGACTTATTCATTAAAATCATGGATTCAAAGCTACATTGCTGCAGTTAAAATTCTCTCTACTCAATTTAACAGTTATTTGACCTTGGGGAAGTTGTGGCTTCTCACCAATATTTCAGATTCTCTGAAAAAGGTTTTGCTTTTTCTGATTTTTTTTCAGCTTGATCTTAATTGCTTTTTGTTTTCTCCTTATCAAAGAAATAGTCAAATAATTCTGGAAAATGTGGCTTTTTCTTATTGTTAAAGTACCTGTAGGTGACAATAATGCATTGTTTACTTAAAATTGCCATGAAGGTAGATCTTATGTGAAGTGTTCTTACCACAAAAAAAATTCAAGATAATGGGAGAAAACTTTTGAAGATGATGGATATGTTCATGTACTTGATTATGGTGATGGCGCCACAGGGTATGGATCTCTCCACATTTACATGTACTAATTATGTACAGCCTTTTGTTTGAGAACCATACCCAAATAAAGTGTTTTTAAGTTTCAATTTAGATTAATTCTTCAAGTATCATTATAAATGAATAATTCTTATGAATATAGAAGTTGCATTTATTTTGAAATCCCTGTTATGAATTCTTCTTTGATTAGTAGAATTTTAGCGATGTATTTTAAAGCTTCAAAATAACCATTACATTGTGGTTATAGGATATGGTCTGTATGATATGATACAAATTCTTAAAATGTTTTGAGTTGTTCTGTGTATCCTTACATGCTTCACATTTTCCAAATATTTTGTGAATTTTTGAAGAATGTGTGTTTGAATATCATTATAAATGTTATATACAGAGAGACACATATATATTCCTTAAATTGAGATAACTAATTATGTCATTACACTCTTCTATAGCTTTACTATTTTAATTTTGTCTAGACCTATTAATACTATTAACATTCAAGAGTGATATGTTATCTTCTACTATCATGTAATGGAATTTATACATTCTTTTCTTTTAACTTTATTATTGCTCTGTACATTAAATATAGCTTTTAGGCTTTGAATTTGCTGTATCTCCCTGGTGAATAAAATCTTGTAATTTAGTGAATGTTCTTTTATCTTAATCTCTCTCTCTGATGTGTAACTTGTTGACATTACCATATTTTGCTGTGTTTAATGCACACGCATATTTTTTGGTCCAAACTTTCAGGGAAATTTTTTTTCTTTTATTTTTAAATCAAATTTTTATTGGGTAATATTTAGTTTCTTCTTTTTCGTATTATAAAGGAATCCTATTTTTATTTTTTAACATATTATGGTACAAGAAATTTTTTTTAACACAATTACGAAACACAAAAATAGATGGAAGGTACAAGAAGTTTTTCTTCCTATTGTCCCCACAGTTTAATGACACTCTGTGAGAGGAGATCCAGAGTGTCTCAGCAGCTCTTTTGCTATGCTCACTAACTGTTAGCTTAGAACTTCTAGTGTCTGTATTTTTATAAAAAATATCAGCAAGATTGCTAGCTCCTGCCTAAAGTGTATGAAGAGAAATGTTGCGCTGTTCACCCTGTGATAATAAAGTCGGCGTCGCCTATCTCAGCAAGTTAGTGTCACTAACTCTGGACAAAAAATCATCTGTTCTTTGTTTCACTTACTGAATCATTGGCTGAATTTGTTTTCATTGCAAGTTCTTTGCGATTTCAGCAAAACTTATTATCATATTCCAGGGCATTATTTTGCATACGAATATCGTCATTGATTTCTAGACTTACATTTTAATTCATAAGCATTAATAAAATAATTAAAAACATATAGACATGGAATTAGTGCTACCCATGTATAGTGCTCACCCTCATTTTTTCTTCACAAATATGGGAAAAAATGCTCATTATACATGGCAAAATATAGTACTATATCTATTCCAGCTTTCTTTTGATTAGTATTTTCTGGTATACCTCAATTTACTATTATCCCTGTTACCCACTACATTTTAGCTTCTGGTGTTAAGTTTTCACCCAGGGCATCCCCAGATTTCATGGTCTGTTATTATTGATCTTTCAAATTTCAGCTCATTGCTCCTCTTTTGATCCTTAATAGAATTCTTGTTTTGGCTTTTGGTCACTGGTGATTTTATTTAGTGCGGTCTCTAAAGTCTCTTTAAGTATAGTGTTTGATTTAATTTATCTAATATATAAATGTAATATTGTTTAGACTATCTTGTCTGAAATATTGCCAGAAGCAAAAGTCTTTGCTTGACTTTTTTATGCTCCATTAATATGATTATTTATTAGGAGCCAAAATATGATTTCCGTTTCTTGTACACACACACACACACACACACACACACACACACACACACATACAAAGGGAGAGTAGGAAGAAGCATTTGGAATGAAGGAAGGAAGGAGGATGGAGGGAGGGACAGAGGGAGGGAGTGGAGGAATCACTGTTTTTTAGTTGTTCATTTTTGATTGATCCCCATGGCCCTGAGTCACAGCTTGGGTTCATGGTCTACCCACAACCTCTGGCTTAGCGCCTGAGCCACCAAGGCCACAATCTATATATTTTTTACATTTATGCTTCCTTAAAATTTACATACATTTCAAAAAAGGTAAATTTGAACAATATGGTGAATCTATAGCTATTCATTATATTATCATTATACATATATGCTTATATATTATATACTATATATTTGCTGTATTATTTCACATCACTATATGATTTTTAGGATATTGAATTCTCATCTCAGTTTGTGTGCATTTCACATCACACCCACCACAAATAGCTCTAACTTCTTTTCTCACTCATTATTATTTTTTTTTTGTTTTGATTCTTGTTTCAATTTTTTTTCAGGCCAAGAAAAGAACATAATTTATCACAACAACTATTTATTTCAAAAGAAATTCAAGAGAGTACAATATATTGGATATTTTAAATGAATATAGTAGAATATATCAAAATTCATAATGCAAGCTTGAGTCACAATTCCTTAATTTAGAAAAGCTAAAAATTGGATTATCAAGAAAAATAAAGTAGGTACTATTTTACTTCCATGATGGAAGTAAAATTCTAAATTTTTTATAGCATTATCTTTACAAATAAAGCAATAACAATAAAACTAAATAGGATAAAATATTAAGCACAAATGATTTGGACATAAAAAATAAATTTGAACTTTGGCTCTGATACTTGTATACTATATAACCTTAGGCAGATTTCAGTTTTCACATCTATATAATGGAGATAATGAAATCTACATCATAGGCTTATTTTAAATCATATAATCTATGCTTTGTTCAGAACAATCACAAGCAAAAAATTTGAAGAAGTAATCAAAAGTCTCCCTAAAAATAAAAGACCAGCACCAGATGGCTTTTCCAATGCTCTTCACCAAAACTTCAATAATTTACTACCTATTCGACTGAAACTCTTCCAACATATTGAAGAACGGAACATTCCCAACACTCTCCATGAGGTGAACATCACACTGATAACAAAAGCTGATAGAAACATCACCAAGAAAAAACATTACAGACCAATATATCTAATGAACATGGATTAACAAGTCTAATAGAACTATTTTTAAGTGGGGTTTCTTTACACTTTATGTAGCATCTTTTAGAATTTTTTGAAGAACTGGTTTTGTTCTTTAGCTTTTGCTAATTGCAAAAGATTTTTTTTATTATTCCTTCAGTTCTGAATGATAATCTTGAAGGGTATAGTAACCTAGGTTGAAAATTCTTTTCTTTCATTCTTCTGAATATATCATGCCAACCCCTCCTGGCCGGTAGTTTCAGTTGAGAAATCCACTGACAACCTTATGGGAACACCTTCGCATGTGGCTCGTTTTTCTCTGGATGTTTTTAAGATATTTTTCTTTATCTTATATTTTTGACATTTTTAATGATATTGTGTCTAGGTGTAGATCTGCTTGGGTTTCTTTTATTAATGACTCTTTTAGCTTCCTGAGCCTGGAGTCTTGTTTCATTCTTCAGATTAGGGAAGTTCTCAGCTATTATTTCTTCAAATACAGTTTCTGCCCCCTTTTCCCTCTCTTCTGCTTCTGGGACCCTTATAATGTGAATGTTGTTTCTTCTGGTGTTATCCCATAGGTCTTAGATGCTGTCTTCTTTTCTTTTCACTCTTTTATCTCTTTGCTGGTCTGCCTAAGTGCATTCCTCTGCCCCATCTTCCAGCTCACCAATTCTATTGGAGGATTCATCCACTTACTTTTGAGTCCCTCTGTTGAATTATTTAGGTCAACTACTGTGTTCTTCATTTATTTGACATCTGTTGTGAACTGCTTCATTTCTTTTCTCTCTTTTTTATTGTTCTCTTTTTCTTCCTCTACTGTTTTCTTGATTTCCATGAGGACACTTATCACTGTTGCCCTAAATTCATTCTCATTTAATTTGCAGATGTCTGTTGCATTCAGATTTTGCCCTTTTTTAATTGGACCCATCATTTCACAAGTATTTCTCTGTGTCTTCATTCTGTCTGACATTTTGTTTATGTTTCTGTGGATTAGGTTTTCCTGCAGTGATGGCCTTGTGTAGGGTAATGACTTTCACTCAGTAAGACTATGTCTTAGTTTATACATTGGGATTTCTTGAGTTTTGTGGCATCACCACTGGTTGGATTTGTTGAAGTTCTTACATGGGCCCTCTGATGATGCATGACTATTCAGTCTATGGGGTTGGAGTTTGTGTAGAGGATGCAGAACCTTCCCCCAGCATCCCAGCTCCCAACCACAATGCTCACCTTGCTGTTGACACACAATTTGCAATCAGGCTGCAGTTTCATCTACACCCAAAAAGTGGCATTAGTGGGTAGCATTGGTGGGTTCCTTCTCTGGGAGATTCTCTTTTCCCTTTAAGTCTAAGGACTGGATTTTCAGTTGTTGGGATTTCCGGTGGGTAGTTTCTGCGGCTGCAGAGTAATATGTTGACTCCCCTTGCTGCCTTCTGGTTATGGCAGTGCACAGCATAATTTTCTCGCTGGGGCCTCCTATTTAAACAACCAGGGCACTGGTGCTTCTTCTGCCTTGTGCCTAGACCCTCTCCTCCA
This sequence comes from Solenodon paradoxus, assembly GCA_004363575.1. NCBI lineage: Eukaryota > Metazoa > Chordata > Mammalia > Eulipotyphla > Solenodontidae > Solenodon > Solenodon paradoxus. Next base: position 66,664 of record RJWH01003892.1, on the reverse strand, counting down.
GCTCTGTGTCCAGGTCCTCAGGAGCAGGCTCCCTATTGCTTTCGCAATTCCCGGGAGGGCAGGTTCCTCCTACAGTTCCATTCCCTCAACCATACCAAGAATTCCGAGTCTGAGTCTTGCGTGTAGCTCTGAACCCATATGTTTTTACCTACCATTTGCTGTCACGATTGCCGTTGTGTCTGTACAGCACCTGTGCTTGTTTTTCCTTGGTGTTTTTTCTGAAAAATAGGTGAATTTCTAGTTGATCTTTGGAGAAGACATGAGTTTTGCTCCTCCCAGGTAGCCGTTTTGGCCAGAAGTCTTGCCTCAACTTTTGACCTTAATAATAATCTAAATAAGCTATCTTATTTAAATCATATTTCCATGATAGGCATTTTCAATCTGGTATGTAATCCATACCCAATTTAAAAACTATTGAATTTCTGAGCTAGCCCGTGGAATTCATGTATGCTTTGCCTCCCAGATTGTGTTCTGTTTCTTGCTCACTACATCCTATCACCTAGTAAGAAAATCGAGACCATGAAAACATTTATGATAATCTGCTAAGTAGTGGTCAAGAATGCACTCTTTGAAAACTAAGGCATTTAGAATAATTTCTGTAGATAGTTAATACTGTTTTAAATACTCAAGCTATTTATTTAATCTGTTATTTAACATCACAGTTTGAGGTTGGGGCTAGATTTTTGCTCTCTAATACAGTAGCCACTGTCACATGTGTTTATTGACACTAAAAATGTGGCTAGTTAATAAAATATGGAAAATATCTGTCTGTGGATAGATAGATGAATAAAGAAAAAGGGATGTACAGCAATGTGCCTTGTATTAATGTTTTGATCAACAATGGACCACCTATATGATGATGATCTCTATATCTAGCCTAGGTGTGTAGGCTACAATATCTAGGTTTGTATATGCATACTCTGATAGTCACACAATGACAAAATTGCCTAAGGATGTAATTATTAGAATGCAATCTTATTGGTAAACATTACATTATTTTAAACAACATGGGTTATTTATTTATGATCAAAAAAAGGAAATCTTGCCACTTGCAACAATATGGATGAAGCTGAAGACATTATGCTAAGTGAAATAAGTTAGTCACAGGACCTATACTGCTTGATTTCACCTTTATGAAGCATCTAAAATAATCAAATTTACTGATGTTGCAAATATATTTAAAATTTTATATTCATCATCAAATTGAAGTATATGTCATTTATTACATTGCTAGATTTTATAATGTAATATATTAATATCATTAAATAACTGCATATAATTGTTAATAGTTAAAATATTTAAACAATTAATAATGCAATTAAATTATGATTATTAAACAATTTAATCACTCAATATATTAACAAATAAGCATACTTTATTACTCCATGAATCAATTTATATCTATACTGAATAGTACTGAGTTAGAAAGTTATTCTATTAGACTAGACCTTGGGTTTTTTATTTAGGACTCGTGAACGTACTTTGGGAGTTTGTTATACTCTTGAAATCATATGCAAAACTGTAAAATTCTTATGTACATATTTTATTTGATTAAATTAACAGCTACAAGACTTACCACCTCAAAATAGGTTAAGAACAACTAAACCACCTTAGAACACAAAATTTAGGGAATTTAGATTCCTACAGACCAAGCCATAAAATGCAAACATTTTAAGTAAATCATGAAAATCTTTACAGGTTTAAAAATTCATTCATTCACTCAATTAATACTTATTGCATGCCTACTAACATAGCAGTCATTGTGATTGCCACTCATTTCTCCTCACATATGATTGCTTGGCACATTTTTATGTGTCAAGGGGATATAGAAGTGAATGGTCAGATTCTGGGTTGTCACTAATGATAGGGATATTTCAAATTCCTAGACTCTAATTCTTACTGGTGTCAATCAGTAAAATTAAAAACTAACACATCTTAAAAAGTGAATTCTGCAGTACAAAGAGAAAAGAACAAAAGGAAGCTTCCTGATAGAGAACTAAAAAAGCTCTTGGGTTGAAACTTGCTTTAAGAAAATGCGTTTTAAATAATGTAGCCCCAAATTCCCTACATTTTATTCTTTCCTGAGTGCGTTTACATATATTATCTCATTTGCCCATTTGATATTCACAGCAAATCTGCATAAATGAAGAAGATAGATAATATTACCTTGGTTTGGTTTATAGAGAAGATAGGCTGATGACATCTCAGATACTAAGTTTCTCCTGTCAGCTGAAAAGCAAAAAGTTATTGCAACCTGTTCTATCTTTTCCCCTAGTTTCCTTTCTATCCTCTTGACTTGTAAAAATATGCTTCTTTCTGCCTGTGCCTCAAACAAACACATTCACTTTCTGAACTTTCTTTGTGCCCCTAACTCCAGCCTAAGACTTGCTCCAAAGATAAGCATACAAAAAATTTCTCTAAAGTGATGAACCACACACACAAAGTGAATTTCACTCTGAACAGAGGCATATACTCTTCTAGGAATAGAAAAATTGGTAGACACTGAAATCTATAGTAAAGTAAATGTCACATTCACACTTTTCTTTGAAATATGCAATGATAGGGATAAGGCTGTGTGCAAACTGCTCTGATGGATTGTCTCAAACTTCCCTTTGGTAAGGAAACAATTCACATCTTTCAGTCATCTTTGGGAATTTCTTCAGCTAAAGAAAGCGACCTTTCCCAAGATCAGATCCCCTTCTTTATGTGTCTAATGACTGATTTGCATCATGAGTTTGTCATCCTTCCTCAACTCAAAATACCTTCACAACATCCTCTCGGATTGGCTGAGGATTCCGTTGAGACTATCTCACAGATCAACTTTTTCCTTTGGCAAATCCTTGTTATTTAATTCAACTTCCACAGTTTTGGCTCCAATAACACTCCATAATATGCTTACTATGTGCTAGTTTTAAAGCACCTGGATCTTGAGGAAATAACCTGGCAATGGGTAAGCCAGGAATGTTCTTAGAAATCAGATACTGGAGTGGGATTTTAAGTTTGAGTCACCAGCTACTTGACTGGTAATGAGTCCTCTCCTCTATCACTGATCATAGATGGAGCTCAGATGATTGTCCAAGGTTTTGGTGTAATTGCCAAAACTTCTACATGGAATAAAATAGGATAGCATGTTAATAGAAAATAATGTAGTATGAGGTATCAGGTTTTTTGAGAAATGGGGCAAGAGATAGTAACTAAGGGCATTTAAATTTGGTTTGTAGATGAGCTTGATTGACACTTGGGGAAAAGTACAAGAAAGAGCTGATTATTATTAATTGGCAATTAAAGGCTAAGTGTTAAAGTTAGAAGACCTCTGGTAATATATAAAGAGATGCTATTCTCCTTAAGCAGAAGAGCAGAGAAAGCTGCAGACAAGGCCTAGGACTTGTAAGAAGAGCTGAGTTGTAAAGAAGTTAAAGTTTCAACCAAGGCAGGTTTGCATTAACAAGGCAAAGGTTCCAACTGGGAAAGAATGGGGGTCATTAACACATGGAATGCCATAACTGGTTTGCTGTTCCTGAAAATCTTAAATCTTCAGATTTTCCCAATAGTTTTGAGCATTTAGAAGAAAGTCACTCTTTATGCAGGTGTAGTTCTTTCCACCTGTTTGGAGACAATGCAGAATTGCCTTGCATGAAAAATAATGTGCATTCCTTTAATCATCTACCACATTCCTTCTTGGTCGTTAAGCCTATAACTAGGTTTATCTGTCAACTAAATATATCAAGGCTTGAGATCAACCTTCAAAACAAGAGAAAAGAGGCTGACATACACAGATTCTATGTGTAATTTTGCCTTTTCTGCCTGCAGGATCTCAGCCAACATGTTGGACTGACCAGCATAGAAAGCAGCACAACATTGCATCAGACCAGTAACCAGTTTCATACCAAAGGAATTGTGACAGAAATACCTTTATGTAATGCTGTGGTAAAACTGGAAAATATACTTAGTCATGAAATCAAAGTAAGGAAGTAGAATCAGCCACAAAATTATCAAGAAACCTAGGAAACCACTTGATGGTGTGATGTTGTAGTTCATTGCACTTTTTATTTACATTTGTCTGATGGATGATGAGTTATGCAGAAGATTTTTTTCATGTGTCTGTAGGTCATCTGTGTGTTGTCTTTGGATAGTTGTCTATTCAGTTCATCAACCTATTGTTTGAGTGGGTCATTTACTTTTTTGCTGAGATATGTGAGCTCTATATATTTTGGAGATTAAGCTCTTATCTGATGTATGTTTTGTCAATATTTACTCAAAATTGGTAGGTTGCCTTTTTATTTTAGTGGTGGTTTCTTTCACTGTGCAAAAGGTTTTTAGTTTGATTTAGTACCAAGTATTTAGTTTAACTTTGGTTGCTTTTTCAGTATCTTTTTTTTCACAAAAGATCTCTTTAAGGTTGAGGTCGTGGAGCATTTTCCCCACATTTTTTCCCAGGTATTTATGGTTTCAGGACTTACATCTAGGTCTTTGTATATTTTGAGTCAACTTTTGTGTATGCTGCTAATAAATAATCTAGTTTCTTTTTTTGTAGATGACTGCACAGTTTTCCCAACACCATTTTTATATAGGCTTGCTTTCTTCCATTGTAGGTTCTTAGATCCTTTATCGATGATTAACTGTCCATATAGATGTGGCTTAATTTCTGGATCAAAATTTTATTCTCCTGATTGGTGTGTCTGTTTTTGTTACAGGACCATACTGTTTTGATGATGATCACTTTGTTTTATAGTTTGAAGTCATTAAGTGTGATTCCTCCACTGTTCTTTTTTTTGTTCTCAGGATAGCTTTGGCTATTTGAGGTCTTTGTGATCCCAAATAAACATCAGTACTGTTCTCTCAATTTCCTTTAAAAAAAAGGTCTCTGGAAATTTTATGGGAATTGCATTAAATGTGTATATTGCTTTGGGTATGATTACCATTTCAGTTAAGTTAATTCTTCCAATCCATGATTATGGTATATTATTCCATCTCTTTGTATCTTCTTCTATTTCTTTTGTTAAAGCCTTATAGTTTTCATTAAGCAGTTATTTTACCTCCTTTGGTAGATTTATTCCCAGGTATTAGATATATTTTAGTGCTAATAAGAGTGAGATTTTTTCTTAATTTCTTTTTCATCTACTTCATTTTTCATATAAAATAATTCTGCTGATTTTTGAGTGTTTATTTATATCCTGCCATTTTGCTATATTTTGTTTCCAGCATTTTTTGGATTGTCTTTAGGATTTTCCAGGTATAATATCAGGTCATGTGCAAATAATGATGGTTTTATTTCTTCCTTTCCAATTTGTATTCCCTTAATGTATTTCTTGCCTTATTGCTCTGGTCAAGATTTCTAGAACTATGTTGAATAGTGGTGGTGAGAGAAGGTAACCTTGTCTTGTTCTAGATCTCAGGAGAAAGATTATCAGTTTAAAAAATTTTAATACCCTGTATATGTCTGTTTGGTCCTTGTGCTCTATTGTTTCATTTAGAGCACTTATTTATTTATTTTTTGTCTGTATGATCTATCTATTGATGTAAGTAGAGTAAAGAAATTCCCTACTATTATTATGTTGACAACGGGATTGTTGTATAATGTTTTTATTATGTTGGTGTATGTTCCTTCCATTCCTATTTTGTTAAGGGCTTATATCGTGAAAGGGTGTTGAGTCTTGTTAAATGCTTTTTCTATGTCTATGTATATGATCACATTATTTTTAAAGGAAACATGCAGGCAGGAATGAAAGCAAGTAGACATGTAGACAGGGAGAGAGAGAAAAAAGTGTATTTATTTTATATGTTTTTTTTAATTTAGTTGTTCACACTGGTTCCTTCCCCTTAGGTACAGGACTCAAACTCAGGGGTATGTACCTTGCTCTTTTGAAGGATATTGACTTAATTACTGCTCCACCAGGGCACACCTAATCATATGATTTTTGTTCTTTTCTTTGTTGATGCGATGTATTACATTAATTGATTTGTGTATGTTGAACCATCCTTGCATCACAATAATTAATCACACTTCATCAAAGTGTATTATTTTTTGATGTGCTGTTGAATTAGGTTTGCTAGCATTTTGGTAAGGATTTTTTCATGTATATTCATCAGTGATACTAATCTATATAGTTCATTTCTAGTGCTATCTGTGTCTAGTTTCAATCTTCTGGAAGAGTTTAAGGAGGATGGGGATTAGCTCACCTTCGAATGTTTGGTAGAACTCACTGGTGCAGCCATTTGGTCTGGGGCTCTTGTTCTTGGGGAGATTTTTTTATTACTGCTTCAATTTCTGTGCTTGTGATTGATCTGTTAAAGATATCCATGTCTTCCTGGTTCAGTTTTGGGAGGTTATAGGTTTCTAGAGATCTTCCCTTTTCTTCAGGATTAGCAAATTTGTTGGCACATAACTGCTGGTAATAGTCTCTCACAATTCCTTGTTTTCTTGTGCTATCAGTTGTAATATTCCCTTTCATTTCTGATTCTTTTTATTAAGATTTTCTCTCTGTTTTACTTTGTGAGTCTAGCTAGGGAGCTATCAATTTTGTTTATTTTTACAAAAAAATGCATCTTGCCATGATTGATTTTTTTTTCTATTTCATTTATTTATTCCCTAATTTTTATTGTTTCTTTCATTCTGCTGATTTTTGATTTTGATTGTATTCCCTTTCTAGTATCTTCATGTGTGAGGTTAGGGCTTCTCTTGATTACTGATTTGTGCTTCTATGGCTATAAACCTTCCTCTCATAACTGCTTTTGCTGCATCCCACATGTTCTGGGTATGTCATCTTTTCATTTTCATTTGTTTCCAAATAAGTCTTAATTTAATCCTTAATTGCATTGGTGATCCAGGAGTTGTTCAGAAATATATTGTTAAATTTCAATATTTTGTAATTCTTGGAGTTTTATTGTTCTAGTTCATTTCTAGTTTGACCGAACCCTTATGGTCAGAGAAGATGCTTTCTATAATTTCAATCTTGTTAAAATTGCTGAGACTTGTTTTGTGTCCCAAGATGTGTTCTACCCTTGAAAATGTTCCATGTGCATTTGAGAAGAATGTGTATTATTTTTCATTGGGCTGGAGCACCCCGTATATATCTGTTAGGTCCATGTGCTCTATTGTTTCATTTGGACTACTTAATTGTTGATTTTTTTGTCTGAATGATCTATCTATTGAAGTAAATGGAGTAAAGAAGTTCTCTACCATTATTGTTAGTGTGCCAATGTCTGCCTTTAGCTCTGTGTTTTTTTTTATATTAAGGTGTTCCAGCATAGGATCTAGTGAGCTTCCTGTAGTCATGAAACTGATTAGTCCTCTTTTTGATCCATCCAGTCACTCTGTGTCTTTTGATTGGTGCATTCAGTCCATTCATATTTGGGATGATAACTAATATATAGGGCTTTATTGCTGTCATTTGAGCCTTTTGTCTGTGTCTTTTGCTTTCTTTCCCATTTATTTTAATTTTCTTTTTCTCTATATGATTTTAAATGTTGATTCAATTTTGACTGTTTTCCAGTTATGTATCTCTCTCAAGTTAGGTTTTATAGCTGTCGTATGGATAATCACTATCTTTACATTTCTATAATAGTCTTTTATGAACTGTTGCCTTATCATATTTGTGTGTTCATATGGATCCCATAATTTATTTTCCCTACTGGTATTATTTGTCCTCTCCTGTTGGTCCTGTCTTTGTTTCTGCATTTGCTTTCCTGTTGATCACCATTTTGGGAATTTGGTGGAACTTTTTTCTTTTTTTCTCTTATTGGATCCCTTTCAGGATTTCCTGAATGGCAAGTTTGGTGGTGGAAATATCCATTAACTTTTGTTTGTAACTGAAGGGCTTTATTTTTCCATAGTATTTGAATGATAGTTTTTTAGGGTAGAGTGTTCTTGGTTTTTTTTTTCTTTTAGTATTTTAAATATGTGATTCCATTCTCTCCTGACCTGTAGTGTTTCTGCTGAGAAGTCTGATGGTGGCCTGATGGATATAGCTTTGTGTGTTATGTTTCTCTTTTCTCTATAGCCTTGAGTTGTTTTCTTTTGTTGTTGAATTTTGTTTTTTATGTTATTATGTGTCTAGGAGTAGGTCTTTCCATATTTAGAAATTTTGGTGTTCTAACTGATTCTTAGCCTTCCATGGTTGCCTTTTGTGACAGATGTATGAAGTTCTTGCTATTAATTCTTTAATATTTTTTCTGTACCTGTTCCCCTCTTCTCTTTGGGATGCATATGATCCTTATGTTTGTTCTTCTCATGGTTAGAATTTTTCATTTTTCCTAGCTTTGTTTCTCTCTCCTCTTCCATGACTGTCACCTCTGTTATCTTCTTTTCAGTTTCTGAGATCTGTTCCTCTGTATGATTCGATCTATTTATAGAACTATTCATGATTTTCTTCAATTCCTTGACTGTCTTTTATCTCTAGTATCTATTCTAGGACTTCCCTCATGGACCCAGTCTCCTTGGTATATATTACCTTTGATGTGTCACTTGTTTCTTGAGATATTATAGTTGACTTTAGGTTATTGTGTGTACCTTCTATATCTCATTTAGCTTTTTTACAACTATTTTTGGAACTTTTTCTCTGTTAGGTTATCTCATTCAATGTCAATGGAATTATTTTCTGGAGAGGTCCTGGCATCTTCCATTCTTTGGGCCATTCATGCTGTGGTCTGCAACTTTGGTTTTGGTATGGCTTTCTTTTGTCTTTTGTTTAGCACTGTGACTTTATTTTTTTTATGTTAGACTTCTTCCTAAATGGTGATATTGGGTCCTGATGTGACCAGTGCCACCTACTTGGCTTCTGTGGGGTTTGAGCCTATCCCCTCCTCTCAGATGCTCACTTTTGATGGACTACAAATGATGTTTCAGTGGTGTCTACTGGCTTCTGGGGAGATGAGGGGCAATTATCTTGTGCACCACTAGTAGGAAGTTTTCCAATCCAATGGCTACATTTATACACATACACTGTGAGTTTTGTGGCATTCACAACTCTCTAGCATAGGAGACAGGGAGCTCACACATAGGTCCTCTTGCTTTACCATGCAGTTACTATAGCTGTTCTTATTTCGAAGCTGTTCTTATTTCCTCCAGCACCTTGCCCAGGAAGCAAGCTTGACTTTTGTCCTCTGTGTGCTCCTTTAATGATTTGGGATGGGATGGGCCTCCCTTACCACTGTTCTCTAGAGCCTTGTCTAGAATCACCCAGGTGGGACTCTGTGCTCTACTAAGCACAGGTTTTAAAATATCCTTGGTGTTACTTATAGCTACCCAGTGAGGAATCCTGTTCAAAATCTGCCCCTGTAAATTCTCTTAATCTCTTGATGGGTCGTAGCCATTCACTGCTGCTCTCAAGTGCAAAGGGTGGTAAACTCACTGATAAGTGGTTGGTATACACTCCCATGCAGTTGCTGTAGCTCTCTTGGGTGATCAGTCTGATTCTCGCTGCCCACAGCTCCTTGAACAGGGAGAAATTTTGCTCTTCAGCCTCTGTGGTCCTTTAAAGACTGGGGGAGTCTCCCTCCCCACTGTTCTCTAGAGCTTGACCTGGGATCTCCAAGGTGTGACCCTGTGCTCTACTAAGGCACAAGTTTTGAAATGTCTTCTGGTGATGCCTGCAGCTCCCCAGTCAGGAAGCTAGTTTATGTGCCCCTGCAAGTTCCCTTGATCCCCTGGTGGGTGGTATTCACTCCTCCAGAAGGTGTTCAACTTATTTAGCCAGATCTATCAGATGAATTGCTAGCTAATTTAGCTAGAATGATAAAACTTGAAAATCAAAGTCTGTCCCTGATTCATGGGCTTCAGAATGGTTGTATTAGTAAGTTTGAAAACATACTAATCTTGGACATCTCCATTAGGGTTCTTGGCTGGCCAGGTTAATTGTCTATATAGCAGTCATTTTTAAAAAAACTTTCTGAGGATTAGGTCTCAAGGGTTCACTCCAAATATTCAATAAACAATATTGTAAACAGATGTGCTATAGGCGGTCTTTCTTGTTCCGTGTTTAGAGCAAAAACGGAGCAGATTTAGCATATTCTTTATCGCCTTAGCATTTTCAAAATGGCAAATAACCATTGGCTACAACTTAAAGTCACCAGCTGCATTAGTCCCTAACAAGAGAGTCAGACTATCTTTCAAAGCTTTAAAGTTAGACATTGACTTCTCCTTTCCTAGTTGGCATCTTCTTCTAATAAAAGACTGTTTTATTTGCGTTGAGCATCTTGTTGTTTAGCATAGCCACCATCATCAATGATCTTGGATAGATCTTCTGGACAACCTTCAGCAGTTCTACATCAGCAAGTGTGGCTTCGCTTTGCACATTTGTGTTATGAAAACAGCTCTTTTTCTTAAACATCATAAACCAAACAGTTCTAACTTTAAACTTTTCTTTTTCAGCTTCCTCACTTCTCTCATCCTTCATAGAATTGGAAAATGTTAGGGCCTTTCTCTGAATTAGGCTTTAACTTAAGGGAATGTTGTGACTGGTTTGATAGTCTGTCCAGAGCACTCAATCTTTCGCCGTATCAGAAGGCTGTTTAACTATTTCTTAATTACTTCTATTTCCACTGGAGTGGCACCTTTATTTCCTTTAAGAACTTTTTTGCATTCACAACTTGATTATGTGGCACAAAACCTAACTCTGGGCCTGTCTCAGCTTTTGATGTGCCTCCCTCACTAAACTGAATCATCTCTAACTATTGTTATGAAGTTAAACTCTTCCTTTAACTTGAACACAGAATTTATTATAAGGTTATTATTTGGCCTAATTCCAATATTCTGGAGGTCTGAGAAGAGTAAGAGAGACAGGAAACAACTTGTCAGTGAAGTAGTCAAATCACAAGCAACATTTATTGATTAACTTGCAGCTTATATGAGTCTCAAATCAATTGAGTCCCAAATCATAGAGTCCCAAATCAATTGCAGTAGAAACAGAGATCACTGCTCACACATAACCATAATAGATATAATAATAATGAAAACGTTTGAAATATTGTGAGAATTATTCAAATGTGGCTCAGAAACATGATGTGAACACACGGTACTGGAAAAATGGCAATGATAAAATAGCTCATCACAGAGTCGTCACAAATCTTCAATTTGCTAAAAACATGGTATCTGCAAAGCACAATAAAGGAAAGTATAATAAAATAAAGTAAATATGTATGTATATATGTGAGATACAGACTATCATGTATTATAAATATTCAGCAACTTGAGTAATTTTCAAAATGAACACCCCTGTATTCGCCTGAATTATTAAAACAGTACCAATGCTATAGAAGACAAACACATTCCTCCTCATGATAAATACCCTGTCTGCTTCCCAAAGTGTCCGCAACTGATTTCTTTACCATAGATTAGTTTGTGTGCTATAAAATTTATAAACAGAATCATGCATTATGTCTTTTTTGTGTCTGACTTACTTTGTTCAACATTGTTACATAATGTTGTCTGTAGAAATAATTTATTTCATTGCTGATAGTATGCTACTGTAAAAATATGTCATAATGCATTTATCTATTTTAATATTGATTGACATTTGTGCTGCTTTAAATTTTAGCTATTATTAATAATGTTGCTATGACCATTTTGCCAATGTCTTTTGGTGAGTATAAACCAGTAAAATGTGTTGAAATACAATGTTTTGATAGTTGAACTTGTATCCTATTACCTCACTAAATTCTCTAATTAGTTCTAGGAATCTTGTGACAATTACTTTCAGTTATCTACATGGGCAATCATATTGTCTGAAATTAACAACAGCAATTATATATTTTTCTAATATGTGATGATTTTATTTTCATGTTTGCTTTATTGTATTGACTCAGAGTTCCAGGAAAATGTGGAATAGGTAGGGTGAATGTGAGCACACTTGCTTTATTCTCAATATTAGGAGGAAAAAAGCTATTATTTCACTATTAAGTATGATGTTAACTCTAGGGTATTTTTAGATGTGTTTTATCAATTTGAAGAACATTTTTTTGTAACTTTATATTCCTAGAGCGTTTTTAACATGAAGAATGTTGTATGTTGTATAGTACTTTTCTGCTTGTGTGTTTTTTTAATACTGGTTATATGATGAATCATATTGATTTATTTCTGAATACTAAAGCAAACTTACATTTCCTGGATACAACCCAGTTAGTCATTAAATGTATGCATACATGCATACATGTATGTATGTATAATTTAAAAATAAATTTCTGGATTAAATTTGGTAATATTTTGTTGAGAATATTTACATCTATATTCATGAGGGGTATGGGTCTGTGCCTTTCTTTTTAACCTGCTGGTTTTGCTCTCAGGTTAATGCTGACTTCAGAAAATGACGTGAAAATTATTCTCACTTTTATTTTCCAGAAGAGCTGTACAGAATTGGTGTTATTTCTTCTTTAAATGTTTGGTAGAATTCACAGAGGAAACTAAATAGGCTTAGAGGTTTCTATTTTGGATGGTTTTTAACTACTGGTTCAATTACTTTAATTGTTACAAAAGCAATTCAGATTATTAATTTCACATTATGTGACTTTTGTTAGTTTGTAGTTGTGTTAGTTTTCTTATTGCTTTCATAACAAATTATCACAAGTTTAGTGATTTAAAATAATACAAATTTATTGTCCTATTTATTGTCCACCATTCTGGAGGTCAGAATGTCTAAATGAGTCTCACTGAACTAAAATCAAGGTGTTGACAGGGCTGTGCTTCTTCAGGAGAGTCTAGAGGATCATCCATTTTCTTGTTTATTCTATCTTTTAGAGCTGTATCCCTTTGCAGTACTGGGCTCGGTACACCTTTCTTTATCTTCAAGGCTATCATTATAACAACTTAAAATCTCTCTGCCTGTGCCTTTTTCTCTTATAAGCACTCATGATTACATTGAGCTCAACTGGATAATTCAGGATAATCCCCCTATATTAAAATTCTTAACTGAATCAGATTAATAAAATCCCAGTTTGCTATATAAGGTAAAACTCACAGGTTTCTGTGATGATAATGTGCAAATATTTGGTAAGGGTCAACCAGAGTGATTTCTGAGGATTGATCCATTTCATCTAAGTTGCTAAATTTTTACATATAGAATAGTTTCTAGAACGCTCTTATTATTCCTTTAATGTATGCAGGGTACGTTATGCATACCCCTTCTTTCCTTTCTTATAGTCATCATTTTTGTTTTTCTTTTTCATTATAAATCTTGCAGTGGTTTATTGTTTTATTGATTGTCACATACTAACAGCTTTTGGTTTCAATGATTTTAATCTTCTCTATTGCTTTCTTGTTTTCAAGTTCATGAATTTCTGCTGTTATCTTTATCATTTCCTTAGTTCAGCTTGATATGTGCTTTTCCACCTTGTTTTTCTAGTTTAGTGAGGTGATATCTATTACTGAGTTGGGTGTTTTCCTTATTTTCAATGTACGCGTTTAGTGCTATAAATTTTTCTCCAACAGCTGTAAAGATAAAAAATTTGATATGCTGTATTTTAAATTTTTGTTCAAATAAAATGCTAATTTGCCGTGCTTTCCTCTTTTACCCATGGATTATTTAGATGTTGCTTAATTTCCAAGTGTTTGGAGATGTTTCTCTCATTATTGCTCTTCTATTAATGCCTTTATTGCTATATTATTGCTGCCTTCATATTATTTTGTTCTAATTTATCTGTTGTGATTTTTTTCATTCTAATTTATACATTGTGATTTTAATATATCATTTTATATATTTTTACAAGTTTCTCTAGAAATTTAAAACATATACTTATCTTTTCAAAGTCACTTAGAATATTTTATAACCTCATGTTGATATATAGAAATTTTACACTTAATCCACCCTTTCATTCACCCATATTTATGTTTTTATAATACTTTCATTACTGATAAAAGTTTTCAATAGATATATAACTTGAGTTTGACAGCGCTTTTAATATATCCCACTTTATTTCAGTCTCCATCATTTCTAATGAGAAATCAACAGCCATTGAAATTGATGTACCCACAGGTAGTATTTCATTTTCTCACACTGGTTTTGAGATTTTTTTTCTTTTTTCTTTAGTTTCACCAATTTCATTATGATATTCTGGGTCTGGATTCTTTGAGTTTTTCCTATTTGCCATTTACTAAGTTTCTTGAAACTATAGATTCATATATAGCTCTACTCAAACTTGGAAAGTACTCAGCTATTATTTCTTCAAATATTTTTTCAGCACCACATGCTTTCTACTCTACTATTGGGAATCTGATGACATAAACATACATTTTATTGTTCCAAAAGAACTTAAGACTTCCCATTTTATTTTTTTGTCTTTTATATTAATGCTTCATTAGTTTACAAGAGTATATACATTTAAGGAGAATATATTCACACCTCAACCAATATACATATCACAGTGAACCCACCACTAGAGTTCTAGTGCCAATCACTAACATCATTTTTTACCCTTCTATCCATTACCACCCCTTTTTTTCCACTCTTATAACCACAGCCTTGATTTCATAGCTAAGAGAATTTTTATGTGTTTTTTTTCTTTATATTCCACATATGAATGAAACACTTTGGTGTTTTTCTTTTTCTTTCTGACTTATTTCACTTAGCATAATCACCTCAAATTACATCCAAGTTATTACAAAAGGCAAGATTTTATATTTTATAGCTGCATAGTATTCCACTGAGTAAAAATGCCACATCTTCTTTACCCAGTCATCCATCAATGGATATTTAGATTGATTGTATGCCTTAACTATTGTGAATTTTGCTGCATGAACATGGGGTGGATATATCTTTTTGAATTAGTATTTGTATTTTCTTCCGATATACACCTAGTAGTGCACTTGCTGGATCAATTTCCATTTTTGATTCTGTTAGGAATATCCATGCTGTTCTTCATGGAGCCTCCTAATTTACATTTTCCTAATTAGAAATGGTATTGAACAATACATTATGTGCCTGTTGACCATTTGTATGTCTTGTATAGAGAAATGTCTATTCAGATATTTAGATTGTTTATTGATTGAATTATGTTTTGGGGTGGAGTTGGGGGGAGTTGTATAAGATTTATCGGATTTATGCTTTGCATGTTGTATGAGGTGTAACTACCTTCTCCTAACCACTAGGTTTTCTTTGTTTTTCTAATGATTTCCTTTGCTGTACAGAGGTTTTTAGTTTAATGTATTCCCATTTGTTTATTTTCACTTGTTTCATTTGTAGTTGGTGTCAAGCACCCCAAAACTCTAAAAATTAGTGTTATAGAATGTATTGTCAATGTTTTCATCTATGTATTTTATAGTTTCAGGTTTTTTGCACAAGTCTTTAATCTATTGAATTTAATTTCTGTTTGGTACTATTGAATAGTCCAGTTTTGTTTTTTGCAGGTAACTGTCCAATTTTTCCAAAATTGGTTCAAGAAAATTTACCTTCTCCATTGTTAACTCTTGTCTTCATATACTAACTCACAAGTATGTGTGATTTTATTTTAATGCACTCAATATGATTCCATTGGTCTGTATGTCTGTTTTTATTTCAATATCATGCTGTTTAGATGAAAATCACTCTGTAGTATAGTTTTAAATTGTGAATTGTGGTGCCTCCATTTTTCTTCCCTTTTCTAAGCATAGTTCTGTCTATTTGTGAGTATTTTGTAGTTTCATGAAAATTCTAGTATTCTTTGTACTGTTTCCATGAAGTATAACTTTCTAAAACAGAATTAGGAAGTAATATAGTACTTAAGCCAGTCATGGGTACAGAAGTTGAAACTGAAACCATAATCAAAAATCTTGCCCAAAACAAAAGTGCAGAACCAGATGGCTTAACTAATGAAATCTACCAAACTTTCCATGAAAATTTAATACTTATCCTTCTTATACTCTTCAATAAAATTGAAAAGGAAGGACCATTATCAATATATTTTTTCAAGGCCAACATTTCCCTGATTCTAAAACCAGGTTAAAAAAGCACACACACACACACACACACACACACACACACACACACACACAAACACACATCAAATATAGACTAATTTCACTGATGAACATAAGTACAAAAATCCTCAATGAAATACTGGCGATTTAAATTCAACAATACATGAAAAGAATCACATCATGATCAAGTGGGTTTTATTCTAAGGAACCTAGGATTATTCAAAACATGCAAGTCAATGTAATATATCACATCAACAAAATAAAAAGCAAAGACCATATGATTATATCCATATGCACCTAATTTTTATGACAAGATTAAACACCTATTTATGATAAAACTCTCACTAACATAGGAATAGGGTAAATGTATCTAAACTTAATAAATGCTGTGTATGACAAACCCACAACTAACACCATACCCAATGGCAAAAACAAAAACAGAAAGCTTTCCCTCTAAGACTTGAAAGAAGACAAGATAGCCACTCTCACTACTATTCAACATAGTTCTGGAAGTTCTAACCAGATCACTTAAATAAGGAAAATACATTAAATAATCCAAACTGTAAGAGAAGAAGTAATAATATCACCATTTACACATGGTAAAAGATACTTAAAAAACCCTGAAGAAACCACTAAAAACTACTAAAAATGGTCAATAATACAGTTAAGTTGTAAGATACAAAATCAATATACCAAATTCTGGCATTCAATATGCACATAGTGAACTAAAAGAAAGAGAAATTAAGAAAACAACCCCATTCACAATCTCATCAAAAATGATAAAATACCTGGGAATAAATGTAACAAAGAAAGTGAAAGACGTCTATACCAACAACTGTAAGGTATTGTTAAAAGAAATGGAAGACACACTGAAATGAAAAACTATGCCATGCTCATAGACTGGAAGAATTAGCATAATTAAAAATGGCCATTTTATCCAAAGTAATATACAGTTTCAATGCAATTCCTATCAAAATTCCAATGATATTTTTCAAGGAAGTAGAATATTCACTTTCATGTTTAGTAATTTTTGTTGTTCATGTGTGGTAATTTCTATAAATGTATTATGTTCACTGACTCTTTCCTCTGCCATCTTTTTATCACTGAGCCTATCCAGTGAGTTTATTTCAAATGTCAGTTAATGTACTTTTCAGTTTAAAATATTTAATTTTTTGCATTATATCTTCTATTGCTCTTGTGTCATAATTTTAACATTGTTGTAAAAATGCTCAGTGTTGCTTTCTTGAGCATTATTATAATAGGTACTTTTTTGTTTGCGTGCTTTTCCCAGCTTTATTGAGATATAATTGCATATAAAATCATATAAGTTTATGGTGTACAATGTGTTGGTTTGGTATACATATATTTCAATATTATTACCTTTGTAGCATTAACACCTCCATCGGATCATATAATTACCATTTTTGTGCCCTCTTAGCAACTTTCAAGTACCTAACAGAATATTGTTAACTATAATCACAATGCTGTGCATTGGATCTGCAGACCTTACTAATTTTCTAACTGAAAGTTTGTACTGTTTAACCAACATCTCCCCAGTTCTCCGAATCCACAGCCCCTAGTAAACACCATTATATTCTATTATTTTAATGATTTTATAACTAACATATAAGTAAGATCATCAATATTTGTCTTTCTAATCTGCCTTATTTCACTTAACACAATGCTTTCAATGTCCATCCATGATGTACAAATGGCATTTCCTTCTTTCTTGTGACTGAATAATACTTTGTTATATATACATATATATTTTATTTAGTCATTTATCTGTTGATAAACACTTAGCTTGTTTTCATATCATGGGTATTGTTAATAGTGCTGCAAGAAACAAGGGAGTGCATATATATTTCTTAAATATCCTGTTTTAATTTCCTTTGAATTTATAACCAGAATTGAGATTGTTGGATCATATGACAGTTCTTTTTTTTTTTTTTGAGGAGCAGCCATACTATTCCATAGTCAAAAAAAAACCTACATTCCCACTGACAGTGCAAAATGATTTCCTTTTCTACACATCCTCACCAACATCATTATCTCTTATTGTTGTTGGTTTATACTCTTTTATTACAGCCATTCTAAGAGATGTGAGGTGATATCTCATTGTAGTTTTGATTTGCATTTCCCAGATAATTAGTGATGTTGAGCATTTTTTAATGTATATGTTGGCCATTTGTATGTCTTTGGAAGAATGTTTACTCAGTTTCTGTGGCTATTTTTAAATTAGATTTTTTTGGTTATTAAGTTGAATTAAATCTTCATACACTTTGAATATTAACCTTTATCAGAAAGATGGCTTGCAAATATTTTCTCTCATTAGGTAGGATGTCTTTTACTTTTTGATTGTTTCTTTGGCTATGAAGAAGTTTTTAATTTTGTGTAATCAAATTTAATAGTTATAGCCTTTTGTATTTGTGCTCTTACTATCATATCAAAAAATTATTACCAAAGCCAACAGTCAAGCAGACTTTTCTCTATGTGTTCTTCTAAGAGTTTTATACTTTCAGGTCTTATATTTAAGTATTTAATCCACTTCAAGTTACTTTTTTATACAGTATAAGATAGGGATCCTCTTTTATTCTTTGCATGTAGTTTCCAGTTTTACCCAAACCATTTATAGAAGAGACTATTCTCGTGCAACTGAATATTCTTGATTTCCTTGTGAAGCATCAGTTAACCAGATTTGTGGCTTAAAATTTATGGGTTCTTGATTCTGCTCCATTAATCTATGTCCTTATTTTTATCTCAATATAGCACTGCTTTGATAATTATATCTTTGCAGTATTATTTTGTTTAATTTATTTTTACATTGCTATATGATTTTTAGGATATTGAATTTGCTCCTCAATCTATGCTCATTTCACACTACTCCCACCACCAGAGTTCTAGTATTCTTTACCACTACCTTATTAACTCCTTCCTTTCCTTGTTCCTTCTCACCCACCACTGCTCTTGTAATCATACTTTTGTGTCCTGTGAATTATGTTGAGTTTTGTCTGTTCATTTGTTTTGCTAATTTATACTCACATATGAGTGAAATATTCTGTACTTCTCTTTTTCTTTCTGACTTATTTTGCTTAACACGATCTCCTCCAGTTCTATCCAGGTTGTTACAAAGGGACAGTTTCATTCTTTTTAAAAGCTGCATTGTATTCATTGAGTACATGTAATAGAGCATCTTTATCCAGTCATTTGTTGTTGTGTATTTAAGTTGTTTCCATGTTTTGATCATTATGAAATGTGCTGCTATGAGTATAGGGATGCAGATGTAGTATAGTTTGAAATCAGGAAGTATGATGCCTCCAGTTTTGTTCATTTTTAAGATTGCTTTGACTATTTGAGGTGTTTTATGATTCCATACAAATTTTAGGATTACATTTTTATTAATGTGAAAATGATACTAGAATTTTGATAGGTGTTGCATTGAATTTTATATGATTTGGATAGTACATATATTTTAAAATTATTGATTCTCCTTGCCTATGAGCACAGTACTTCTTTCCTTTTGTTTGTGTTTTTTTCAATTTCTTTCATCAGAGTCTTTTAGTTTTCAGTGTAAAGATATTTCCCCACAGATAAATTGATGCCTAAGTATTTTGTTGCTATTGTGATTGATATTGTTTTATTCATATAATAACTACTCTAGCCTCTATCATATAATTCCAACACCTGTGTCATCTTGGTCTGCAGTACTTGTTAACTGGCTTTTCCCATGGGATTTGAAATTTTCATGTTTCTTTATATACCATATAATTTAAGTTTTATCCTGACCATTATGATTTTTAGGTTATGAAACTCTGCATCTTCTATGCAAAATATTGATTTTTGTTTTGTTTGGTTTTAGTCATGGCGAGTTTGAAAGTCAATGTTTCAGACTTTCTTCTATAGCCTGCAGTTAACTTATCAGTTTAGTTTTCCTAGACTTTGCAGTGTTCTTCAAATATGCCCTTGGTTTACAATCTGTGACCTGAATGGTAATATAGCATTGATTTAACTTTCCAGTGACTTTGAATCATTTACACATGTATATGGCTTGACGGTGAATTTACAAACTCTATAGGATCATTTTCCAAAATATCTCCCTCTCCATAATTTCCTCAGTGCTTTCTCTGTTCAAGGGACCTGAGAACAGAGACCTACCGTCTTAGTACCATAGTTCCACTAAATGAAGAGGAAAGTCACCTTTCCTGAGAATTTGGCACCTTCAATTTCTTATTATTGAATGTTTCCTCTGTAATCATGGGATTTCCCGATTGTTTGAACACAGGAGAATAGAGTAAAAGATGGGTGATTTCTGCAATCTAAGGCATTAAGGATTTTCTTTCCTAACCCTCAAGCTACAACTAGAGGGCTTCTCTAGAACTCTCTGTCTCTGCTATAATACTACTTTGTGTCTTGCTTTATTGAGTTCAGAGTGAAGGTAACTAGAGGAAAATAATAATAAACACTTTGCCAATTTGGTGGTACTGCAAATTCTGACAACATTCTCCAATGTGCCTGCTGCTGTTAACTTGTCAGATTTCTCAAATAACTCTACCATGAATTCTGCCCACCTTTTTATAAGTGCATTCAGTGGGAGAGAAAGGAAAAAGTGTGCTTCCAACTTCCCCGAAACCACAATGGCTCCAATAAAATTTGAATAGAAGTATGGGAGGCTTTGTGTATTGCTTCTGAACTCAATGGGGAGAGCTTTCAATCATTTGGAATTTTTTAGTTAGCTGTTTTGTTCTTATAGTTTTCGTTAGATTAAGGAGTTCTCTAATAGTTCTAGTTTTCCAAGAATTGTACTCTAAACTTTAGCAATATTTTTTTGCATACCTATTGCAGGGATTATACTGTTTTCTCTATTAATCTGTAATGATAGTAATTTACACCAACTGATTATTAAAATGTTTGACAATCTCTCATCTTGGGAATACAGTCAAATTGATTATAATGAATTACCCTTTTCATATATCCCATGATAAGATTTACTAATATTTTGTTTAGGAATTTTGCATTATATTTGGAAATTTGTTCTGTAAATTTCTATTTCTCTAGTGTCCTTGTCCGGTTTTGATATCAATATTATCCACCGTAAAATAGTAGGAATATTTCTTATGATTTCTTTATTCCCCAGAAAGTTTTGCATAAAGTTTGTTATATCTTCTCAGAGTTTTGGAGCGATTTATTTGTGGAACCATATGGTTTTTGAAATGTTCTTTGTAGAAAAATTTGAAATTACAGATTGAGTTCCTTAATTGGTATAGGACTATTTGCATATTTATATGTATTCTTGTGTAAGTTTTAGTGTGTTGTGCTGTTTAAGAAATTTATACACATTCAAATACTTGGCTTATAATTGTTTATAGTGTTCTTTAATTTTTTAATGTAACATCTGTAGAGACATCAGCATCCTTCCTGATGTGGAAATTGTTGCTTCTTCTCTTTTGTTTCTGGTCTATCTTGCCATGATATTATTGTCTTTATCTGGTTAGCCATCTTTTAGCTTTGTTGATTCCATTTATGATTACTTCATCAATTTCTTCTCTTAATATTATATTTTTCTTCTACTTTATTTGGATTTAATTTTCTTTTCTAGTTTTTGTTTAATTTAGTTCTTTTATGTGCATATCGCCTTACATATGTGAGTGATATTATATTTCACCACTTCTTAACAATGTAAGGCTTTTTCCCTCTTCTACCTTCTGTACTATCATTTTTTTACTTTAGACCATCATATATTTCTAACATCACAAAACATTTTAAGTTTTCTTATTTCATAGTCAATATTTGTACATATTCACCACCTAAAGCTTCTTAGAAAATTATAATGAATCTAGTCTCCCTTCTGCCTCAGCCAGAAAAATTTTAAATGGATCTCAGATTGTGGATCTCAGAATGAACTTTTATGGGTCAATGTCTATTTACAATCAAAAGCAGCAGACAGAGGATGAATATTCTTTGTTTCACTATCATGAGGTAACATGTGTACTATACTTTGCATTTCCACTTAAAACATTAAGAAACATATCAGAACAAATACAGAACATGAAATCCATTTTAATATGATATATGATAGAATATGAACTTTATATGGCAGAAAGTAGATTATGTTGATCTACTTCATTCCTTTGACTATGTAGCTATGCATATTTTGCACTGCCTCTTTTGATATATATTATTCTTCCCCTTATTTCCACATTAATTGATTCAATGATGTCTCTATTTACCTCCCTAGGGAACTTCTGTTTACTTAGACATTATACCTGGCCTTCTTTTATTCTGACATAGATGATGTCTCCCACAATTCACCTGGAGGCACAGGACTTAGAGGCTCTAGAAAATAGATAGGTGATAGATGATAGATAGATGAGCTTCTATAAATATACATGTTCATGTATTTTTTATATTTCTAACATAACAATATATCTTCAAAAATATAATCATATGAAAAGCATTAAGCTGTAAAATTGAAAACAAGCCAGAATCAACAACCCGAAGTGCATATCAAATTGGTAAAAGAACCACATATAAAAATAATTTTTTCAAGTGACTTATGAACACACTGTTGAGACTTTACATCATCAACATGCTATATTTTCAGAGCAAAGAAAAAGTGTAGAGACAATTAAAAACTCACTTAGTATTTTCATTCTTAGCAGTAACATTGGCATTACAATTTGCAGCTATAATGTATATTTTAAGATAAATTCCATACATGCATGTTTATGCATTAAACTTTATTAAAATCAAAAAGACATAGATGTAAAATAAAACACATATTTAGAAAAATAGATTTAATGCTGAATATTAATTGACCATATTCATAAAACTTCTGATTCTTTTTATTTTTCTTTTTATTGATAAATTCCCTATGTTGCTCCACTGAAGTCCTAGAAGGAATGGTGGCAGACAGGAACAATAAAGACACCTGATCCCAAGTTTTGGTTTCTAAATTCTGGTACCAATTTAAAAGATAACAAGATTCCTTGTTGAAATAGCTTATTTCAGGGTTGAAATAATGTATAAGATTTTCTAGAGACATCTGGCTAGGGAAGAATAAAAGGAAAAACATCAATAATTTATAAATAACAAAGATTGGCATTTTTAAAAACAGAGCTTTTGATGTTACTTGTAACATGAAAACAAAATGAAGATTTTAGAGTTACAACAATTAGAAGCAGTAGTAAACTCTAGCATGTTTTACTTGTTACTATACGAGAATTTTTTTCTAATGGCATTCTTTTGTGAATCAGCATTCATTTTGTTCTTAATGTTTCCTATAACACCACCTTGGTGATTATCTGATCTACTAGTGTTCTAAACGCTCTTCATTTAACAATACTTTTGATCTAAGTTCTGTATTTCCACATTATCTTTTTAATAACTGTTTATGTGGAGGGATCTCAAAAAATAGTACTAATGTTTTAATTACTGTTTTGGATGATTTTGAGTAATTATATGGTATGTGTTTCATCCCTCAATTATCCCTTGAATGGTCTAACGGATAGATTGTAAAACCTGTTGATTTCTAATTGCAGAGTAGAATGTGCTTGCATATATGTGAAGATATGTATTTATAAATGGATAATGATGCAATTTATTTTTCTAACATCTATTGCTACTTTTTATCATTTATTTGCCAGTGAATATACCCTATTCATAAACTAATTTATTCTTAATATAATTTGGTACCATACTGGTAATTCATAAAATTTTCTCAGCTCTAAGGGATTGGTCTGGCTGAAACTGCATCATTAATTTTTTCAGAGAGAATTATATAGGCACACTCCGGTGGAGTAAGGGTTAGATGCAGTTCACATACATGCCAAATACACAGGTTCACGTCCTGGAATCAGCAGGAACAACCAAAAATAAAGTAAATACACGAATAAAGTGCTACTTCTTCCTCTCCCTTCCTGCCTACCTGCCTCTGCTCACCTTCATTCCTGTATATACTTTTGCTTTAAAAAAAGAAAATTATAAATATTCCTTTCTTACTTTTCCTAATGCTTGCTGATAAATAATCTATAGTGATAAAAACATTTTGACTATCACTTCAGTATTTTATATCTTTAAATGTGATTCACATGATACAGAGCTCACCACATTCAAATGTATAATTCAATGGTTTTTAGTATAGTTACAGAATTGTATAATCTCACTACTATATAAATTTAGAACATTCTATCATTCATAAATTAATCTCATACCAGTCATTCCTTACTTCCTTTGTCCATGACCCTGCCAAGTGCTAATCCACTTTACATCTCCATAGCTTTGCCTATTCTTGATATTTCATATACAAAGAATCATACATGTGTGCCCTGGTGGCTCAGTTGTTAAATCTACTCCTCTGACATAGTCCTTGTAAAGTCCAAGGTCCTGATTTCATGATTCAGACCCAGGGTGGGTGTTGCAGAACAGTCAAAATTAATAACTAAGTAAATAAAAGCTTCCTCCTCTCTCTTTCTTCCTGCTTCCCTGACTACTTTCCCTCATTCCTGCCTGCTTCCTTCCTCTTAAAAAAAGGAATCACATGTCTAAGGGTTTTTTTTTAAACCAGCTCACTCCACTTACCATAATGTTTTCAAATTTCTTTCATGTTGTAGTATCAGTACTTCATGTCTTTTTATAACTGGATAAAATTCCTTTGTGTTATACACACATTATATTTATCCATTCATCCTATCAGTTAGGTAGTTTCCATTTTTTGTCTGTTATGAATAATGCTGTTATAAATATTAATGTTAAACATTTTATGTTAGCATGTTTTCTGTTATTGTGGGTATATAATTAGGAGTGGAATTGCATGGTTTTATAGTATCATCTTGGTTAAACATTATGAGGAACTGTTTGGAAACCACATTGTTTTGCAAAGTGGTTGTACTTTTTTAGAATTCAATCAGAAGTACATAAGTGTTCAAGTTTCTTCTCATCACTGCCAACACATGTTATCATGTGTCTTTTTTACTATAGCCATTCTAGTGGCTATTATTTGTATATACTTAATACAAGTTTCTTATCAAGTGTAGATTTGACATTTTTGTTTCTGTGTTGTCTTTTTAATTTATAAATGTTATTCTTTGAAGAAAATTGATTTTATTTTGTTCTGCTACATGTATTTTTGATGTTGTAATGAAAAAAACCATTGTCTCACCCAAGATCACAAAGTTGTACTCTTTGTTCCTTTTCAGAGTTTTGAAGTTTTTACTTTTACATATAGATCATTTCAAATTACAGTATGTGATGTAAGATAGGAACCTAATTTCATTCTTTTGCATATGGTTATAATTGTTGACAAATTTATTCTTTTCTCCATTGAATTGTCTTATTGTCTTGGCAACATTATCACAATCAATTGATTTTAAAAGTATTAATTTCTTTATCATCAATTCTATTCAATTGAACTACGTGTTTATCCTTATGCTAGTCCCAAACTGTCATTATTACTGTAACTTTTAGTAAATTTAGAAATAGAGATGTCTTCAACTTATTCTTCTTTTGCAAAACTAATTTCACTATTAAGAGTTTTACATTTTCTTATTAATTTGGGGAGCATCTCTTCAGTTTGGGGAGAAAAAAAGAAGATGGTTGGATTTTTTTAAAAATTTGCACTGAAATTGTAATTCAGTTTGGGAAATATTTCTATCATAACTACATTAAGTGTTTTGATACATGAATATGAAAGCTCTTAGTTCTTTAATTTTTAATAATTTTTATAGCTTTCAGTTTTCTAAGTTTCTCACTACTTATGTTAAACTTATTCCTGAATATTTTTCTCTTTTTAATGCTATTGCAAATTGTATTTTTTATTTTTTTTATTGTTCACTGCTAGGATATAGAAATGTAATTTTATTATAGATGTTGTATATTCTAACTTTGTTAAACTTATTCTAATAATAATTCTTTTGTGAATTCATTTGGACTTTTTTCATATGATTGTGTCATTTGTGAATACAGAAGTGATTAGAACAGGTATGCTTATCTTATTTTTTAGTAATAAACTTTCTGTAAATATTTTATCAAGCTTAATAATTACTTAATATTAAAGTTTGATGTTACACTAGTTCCATACTTGCAATATCATTGACGGCAATTTTGATAATGAAAAAGTTTCTGTCTTTTCTAAGAAATTTTGCTTCCTTTAGAAATTAGGATATTATTGTCTAATATAGGATACCCATAACCTTCGTGTGTATTAACGTTTTCTGTATTCACCAGGCATGGTTAGTGAGTGGAAAACATTTAGTTTCTCTTTGTATTGGGTCTCTTTCTACTTACGTGGTTAAGTTTGAAGGAAGGGAAACAACACTCATAGTGTAATAGTTCTTTTCAATAATTATATTTCTTTATTTTTTGCTCATAGTTTCACAGTTTTAGAATAATGCTTTTAAAAGGAAAGGCGCATGCAAGAAGAGAGAGGAGGAAAAAGCACTTTATTTTATTTAGTAGTTCATCTTGGTTGTCCCCAATGTCCCGGTCTGGAATCCTGATCCTTGAAATGTATGATGTGGACTACATGCGGCGACTTTATCTGCTAAGCCACCAGGGTGCGCCATTTTAGAGTACAATCTAACAGTTTTTGTACCCAGCATGAAAATCACTTAGTACCACATTCTAAAAGCTGTTTTGGGAGAAGCTCATGTAGTGGTGCATTTCCTTTCAAGACTTAGTTTTTTTCATACTGTTTCCTTAGTTTATATGACTGTGAAATATCCGAATTCAGTTTTAATTCAGCTGAGACTGACTCTTCTCAGTAACACACTATGACAGAGAATAACATAGGTTAAATATATCTTCTGCAAGAGTCAGTTCCTTTTATTCATTTCAAATTAGCAGCCTTCAATTCCATCAATTGTCTCCTGGTTTTCAGGAATACCTTCAAGTTAGTGAGACTTGTGGATACTGACATTCACTACATCCATAATTAATTAGAGGAAATCAAATAAGATATTATTTTTCGGTCTTAAAAGAGTTTTTTTAATCTCTTCTTAGAACTCAGACTTTTCTATCTCAGAAGGATGGAAAAATATGAAATACATTTTCACCATCCATGGAGATAGTATTACAGAATATATTTTGGGGGACCGCATTTTGTACTATTTTTAGCACTTAATTTTAATTGTGATCATAAATTGTTGATAGTCATTGTTGGCTTATTTTTCAAAGAATTTTTTTCAAAATTATACATACAAAATGTGTTTTCAAACCAAATATTATGTTTCAATCAAATGATAGACAAGAAAAGATTATGAAAACAATCAAGCTATACACAGAGTTAAATATCTTAACTCTTCTGATTGTTATTTATATAGCTCAAAACAATATGCTTATACTACCTAATTTTGACCCAGCAATTGTACACATTATCTTTTGACTTCCTGATATAATAAATTAGGAATAAATTTACTTATACTCTACCATTTAAATATCATGCTTCTCTATTTTAATTGTTTATTTATTATTTTTGCAAATGATATACCTTAATGTCTTGTTCTATTTTAAGTAAACAGAGTCTCTCAATTGCACTTTGTAAGAATATTAGCACTTGCGTTTTCATTTTAGTTCTGTCCATTTCCATTACCTCACATTGGCACTTTTTCTTTGCAAATATTAGAAGCATTTACATTGCAAATATTAGAAGCATTTGCATACTTTTCACTGAGAATTTTAGTTGTTCAGACATTATCTACAGAGTATTCTGAAAGCTAAAAATGAAAGTGTTTGTATTAGTATGAGAACATAAAGGAGATGAACCAAGTTGTATACTATGGTTGTATTTCTTATTTGTTATAGCATTTTGCTTTTACTGGGATTTCTTTTTTAAGAAATTTTATTAAGATATAAATCACATACCATAAAAAGTACCCTTTTAGGGCATACAATTCAGTATTTTGGTGTACTAACAAAGCTTTGCTGCCATCGCCACAATTTAAGATTAAAAGTTTTTCATAACTCCATAAAGAAACACTGTATTCATTATAACTGCTCAAGCTCCATTTGCAACTCCAAGTTCAAGTCAACCATGAATTTATTTCCTGTCTCTTTGGAATTGTCTATCTTGAACATTTCATGTTGTTCAAAGGGTACAAACTTGCAGTTAGAAGATGAATAATTTATGAAGGTATAATGCACAGCACTGTGATTATAGTCAGCAATATTTTATTATATACTTTAAAGTTGCTAAGAGACTTGATCTTAAGTGTTCTTACCACAAAGTAAAATGAAAATATTTCAATTATATATCCAAAAGTAATCATACAATATGTGGCTTCTTTCACTTAGTATTATGTTTTCAAGGTCTATTAATATGTAGCATACTTCACTATTTCATTCCATTCTATGGCTGAATAATATTTTATTGTATGAATATATAATATTTTATTTATTTGTCAGTTAATAGATATTTTAATTGTTTCTACATTTTAATTATTATGAATAATGCTACAATGTATATTTGAGGAGTCTTTGTGTGGATATTTGTTTTCACTTCATTTGGATGTACAAATAGTAGTAAAATTGCTAGGTCATATGGTAACTCTAGGTTTAAATTCGGAGAAAATGTCAGACTATTTTCAAAAGAGGATGCACCATTTTGAATTCTTATCAGCAGTAAAGAAGGGTTCTAATTTCTCCACATACCCTTCAATGCTTCTTAGTATTTTTTTTATTAAAGCCACTCCAGTAGACATGAAATTAGAATCTCATGAAGCTGCTGGCTTTTATATCCCTGACAACTAATATTGGGCATCATTTCATATATTTATTTTTCATTTGTATATCTTCTTTGAAGAAAAGTCTAAGTAGATCAGTTACCCATTTGAAATTAGTTTACTTTTCTTTTTGTTGTTGACTTACAGTAGTTTTTGAGGTAGTTTTGTATATAAAGCCTTTATCAGATATATAATTTTCATGTATTTTCTCTCATTGAAACACAAAATATTTAATTTATTTCTATTTTATAATTTTATTATTTTTTCTATTTTTTTTGCTGTTTGTGCTTCTGATATATTAAATAAAAATTTTCCAATCAAGAATAGCCAATATTTATTCCTGGGTTTCCTTCTAAGCATTTTATAATTTTACCTCTAGCAATTAGAGATGGTGTCTATCATGAGTTAATACTTTATATGGTTTGAAGTAGGAGATCCAATTTCATTATTTTACATGTGTATATCCACTATCCTAGCATCATTTATTGAAAAGATTACTTTACCTTTTAGATGTTCTGAAATCATGCTGAAAAGCAATTGATCACTAATATAAATATTTATCACTGAATTCTCATTTTTCTTCTATTAATCTTTATGTCTATCACACCACCTTTATTATTCTGGCTTGTATTAAGTTTTGGAATAAGGAAGCATGACTCTCAATTTTATTATTCATTTTCAATTTTTTTTTAGCTATTAGGGGTTCCTACATTTACGTGTCGAATTTATGAACAGCTTGTTGAATCTGTCCTGTGGCAGCTCAAGTTTTGAAGGGTTTACATTGATTCTGTATTATTTCAAGGAGCACTAGTATCACATCTATGTTCAGTTTACCATTCCAGTAACATGGATCTTTCTTTACATTTATTTAGGTATCTTTAATTTCTTTCAATAGCACTTTGTAGTTTTCAGTATATAAATGTTTCACTTTGGATTTATATCTAAGTATTCTATTTAATTTTGATGCTATGATAACTGAGATTTTTTGTTAAATCATTTTAGAATTTTCGTTGTTAAAATATAAGAATTATTTGATTTTTTTTGTCTTGCTACCGTATCCTGTAACCTTGTTGAAGCAGTCTGAATAGTGTTTTGAATGGATCCTTACAATTTTATAAATATGTTTTCTTTTGTAAATAAAAAAAATTTATTTCTCTTATTTCAATATGGTTGATTTTGTTTCTTTTTTGTTTGTTTGCCAAATTACTTTCACTAGAAAATGTATGTCAATGTTATTAAATAGAAGTAGTGAGAATGGATATTCTTGTCTTATTCCTGATCTTAGCACAAAACATGTGCTCTTTCACCGTTAAATAGTATGCCTGTGGGGCCTATTAGATCATGTTTCAGATTGAGAACATATATTCCTTTCTATAGCCATTTTGTTGATTTTTTAAATCATGAATTGTTTTTGGATTTTGTCAAATAATTTTCACTATCTGCTAAAGTGATATTATCCTTTATTCTATTAATATTTTGTATTCCTGCTACCCTTGTTTAGGGTCAGTCAACTACATTTATGTGGGGTTACTTCTGGTCTCTCTATTCTATTTCATTTGTCTATGAATCTTCTTCTGCTTGTTGTTTCCCATAGTTCATGTATGCTTTATTCACTCTTTTCAATATCGTTTTCATTTTTATCCTCTATTTAATTTCAAATATATATCTTCAAGTTCTCAGAGTTTTTGTGTTGTGTGATGAGATCTGTTTTTTGATACTATTGATTTAGTTTGCTTTGCATAATCACCTCAAGTTCTATCAATATCCTTCAATCAATGGCAGGATTTCATCTTTTCTAGTAGTTGGAGTATTCCATTCCATTATATATCTATATATCTATAGCTATATCTATCTATCTATTTATCTATCTATCTATCTACCTATCTATATATATACATAAACATACCAAATCTTCTTCGACCTTAATCTGTAGATGGGACCTTAGGTTGTTTTAATTTCTTGGTTATTATAAATAGTACTACAACAAACATCGGGGTACATATATCTTTCATATTTTTCAGATATCTTGAAGTGGAATTGCTGGATCATAATGTAGTTCTATTTTTAACTTTTTGAGGAACTATTATGCAGTTTTCAAAAATGACTGCACCAAATATATTTCCACCAACAGTGTATAAGGATTCTCTTTTTCTCCACACCTTCACCAACACTTAATGTTTCCAGTGTTTTGAATAACAGCCATTCTCAAAGGTGTAAGGTGATATCCCATTGTGGATTTGATTTGCATTTCCTTGATAAAAAGGGATGACGAGCATTTTTATTTTAAGTGCCTGTTGGCCATCTTTTTTGCAAAGTACATACTCAGGTCTTCTCCCCATTTTTTAATTGGGTTGTTTGAAGTATTTTTGTTGTTGTTGAGTTGTATGAATTCTTTATGTATTCTGGATATTAACTCCCTGAAGGCTATATGATGTGCAAATATTTTCTCACATTCAGTCACATTAATTCAATCTTTAACTGTGTTAATTTTTTTTTTGCTATCATTTTACTTATAATTTTCAAAAACTGTCATTTACCTGGTTGGAGTGTGGTGCAGAAGTGTATATTTATGCTTTCCTTTCCCATGTAATTATTAATTTTATTTCTGATGCATTACATTATTTTATGTTGCCTAGAACTTTATATAAATGGAATCATAATGCATTTGATCCTTTTGTGTGTGACTACTTATAATTAGCATGTTTATCTTGAAATTATTTTTTTAAGAATATTAGTGACTTATTTTTATTGCTGAGTAGTATTCCATTATATGAATATACAAATTTGCTTATTCATGCAATTATTGAAAGCTTTGAAATATGTTTCCACCCAGGAAATTATCACACTATGAAGAAAACATCAACCCCAAAAGCTTTTTTATACTTTTTTTGCAATCTTCTCCTTCTGTTCTTACCATATTTCTATCTGAATAATTTTTCTTCTGCCCAAAGTATTTCTTTTAGTTTTCTTATATACTTTAGGTTCCCTGGTGATAAATTATTTCATCATATGAAATTTTTATTTCAATATTTTATAGCTGTTGCTCCACTGAATTTTCACTTTTATCTTTCTGATGGATATCTGATATCATTCTCATATTTATTCCTTTGTACATAAAGTATTATTTTCCTCCACTAGTTGTTTTGAAGATTGTCTTTACTGATAGTTCTGAGTATCTAATTAAAATGTTGGTGTAATTACCTTCATGTTTAAAGTTATCAATTTTCCTCAAAATGTAGATATATAAAATAACATTGGAAATATCAATAAGACCATGGATTTTAGAAGGAAACCTAAATAAAAAGCAATGTGCCAAGCAAAATGTATTAAATTAAAAATTTAAGAAAGTAAATACAGATGATTAGACAGAAAATACTATAATGACAGATACCATTATATAATCTAAAGGACTGGAGTATTACTAAAACAAATATTTTTATAAAACTGAAAAAAATGTATTCACTTAGTAATCATATGACATGGAGTGATGATGTTTTTATATTGAATTAGAAGACACATTATAACATACATAACATATAAATGTAATGTTATTGTTTGCAAGCTATGGGTGTGTTTTCAGTTGCAATAGTAATTTTTTCATATAAATATATTTCCAATGCAGTTCCATAAAAAAATCTGATAGGTTATATCACTAGTGTGTCTTATTTGTTTTAAAACAATGGATTCTATGGATAGCATCAAAATATTATGCATGATCCAAATGATTTCCATTGTTAATTGAAATAAGTTGTGTTAGTATCCATAGCCTCCTATAAGCTTTCAATAGAAAGTAATCATGCATATTGGAGAACAGAATTTATTGGATTTGGCAATGTATATTTAAAGATGTTTTATTTGAAAATCCACCTGCTGCCCACAGTAAATTTCGTTTTTTTTTTATAAAGTACTTTTTTTCCAAAAGGTTTAAGTTGGTATTTATGTTATCAAAAAGAAACAGAAATAGAACTCAATAATGTCAATTACCTACTGGATTAGAAGATGAATTTGAGTATTGAATGCATGCACTTGGCGAATAATGTTTCATAAGGAATAAATAAAATACAAAGTTATGTTTATTTATGAAGATTATCATGTTCATTCTATGAGTTAATGTAAAAAGATGACCTACTCCAGGTAAATTGGTTACATAATCAGAAATGTCAACTTCTCTTCTTTCCACACTCTTATAGAAAAAAATTGCAAAGCATAAAAATAGTTTGGGAAGCAAATGGAAGAGACCCTGACATATCCCCCTTGATATCTTCTAAGTCACTGAGAGTCAGTGAAGACAAGATGTAGAGTTCATGTGAATGCCACCCTTCCTGACTAGTCATATCCCCTTCAAGAAGAGTTTGGTGGGAGAAAGTGTGTATGTAAACCCAACAAGCAAGTGAAGATACACCTATATATTTCTCAAAAGCCAGACAAAACAAAATGTATTTCTGATGGGACACTGAGATCAGAAGAAAGGAACCACCTCAGGAACAAGAGTGAGGGCATTTTTTCCAATCTTATGATGACAAACAAAATAAATGTCCGATTTTTTGTTGTTGTTGTTTTTCTCCAAAGAAATTAGTGTGACCCCTGCATTTTTTGAGCCAAAACAATTAAGTTGTGAATAAAGAATAATCTGAAGTTAGGAAACAGCACAGAGAAGATTGCTGAATAAAATTAATAAAGAATAAACTGCAAATTGGCAATCCTGGTTTAAAAATCTCTTATTTAAATAGGAGCAAAATCATTTACTCATTTCATGATAAAATTATTTATTTTAAACCAAAAGCAAGCTTCATGTTTAATGGCGAGAAACAATAGTAGTGGTTTTTCAATCCAATTTGTACATTCGAACTGCATAGAGAGATTTTAAGATATGTATTTTTATTTCTAGTTCTCACCAAAGATCAATTAACTACAAATCGATGTTGAATCTAGACATTGCTATATTCTTAAAGTTCTACAGGTGATTTTATGTGCAGCCATCTACTATCATTTTTAATGTGTTCCTTTAATATGCTAATGTAAATTGCAACTGCTAGTGATATGCAGCATTTCCAGAGAAACTGTTTAAAGTGAAGTATCTGGTTGAGCCACTGTTCTGTGAGAAGCAATTTGGGAAATGCTGAATGGGAAGTATTTCCATTCAAAATAGGAATGAGACACCATCTTTATTTTACATTCAGGATATTGGCTACTATAATTAGATAAGAAATTAAATAAGATTCAAATATTGGACAGAATGGGGTATATTGTAGTTATAAAACTATAGTATACTGAGGAATCTAAGTTGTTTAAAGGAAAAATAGGATTAAAAGGAATGTTAAAAACTTACGGTTACAAAATTAACATTCAAAAATAAATAGTCTTATGTTATACCAGAGTTTCTCAATCTCACCACATCTGGTGATTAACAATTCTTTGTTATGGAGATCTATGAGATGTGTGCATTGAAGGATATTTACCAGCATCCCCGGACCTCTACCAATTGGTTGCAGTAGTACCACCCTACTCTCACCACCAGAAGAACAAAAATGTCTTTAGATATTGCCAATATTCTTCATGACATAAAATCACCCTGGTGGAGAACCACTACCTTATAGCTATAGTATCTAGGATATACAATAGAAAAAAATCATTAATAAAAGTACCAAAAATACAAAGTACGAGGCGGGATGAGGGGAAGGGGGGACAACCAGTGTGAGCAACTAAAATGAAAACAAAAATCTGTCTTCCTACCTGCCTGCTTCCCTTCATTCCTGCCTGTAACTTTCTTTCAAAAAATAAAAGACAATAAGGCTGTGCTCAGCAATTGGGCAGAAGTGTGAATTTTCTGCCCTCTCTAGGTAAGTCACATGATGTGCTCTGTAACTGCCAGGCTTCAGCATCTATACTTCCCCAAAAGGTGAAATTGAAGGCTATGATCATCAGTTGGGTACAAGAATACAAAATATTTAAAAACTCTCATAGTCAAAATAACACAGACAAAAAAATGTACAGTGAGATCAGTAAAACACAGCTTGCAACACAAATCAGACTATCTTGAATGTCAAAAACCATGAATAACAGAAAATTTTCAAGCATATTTTTAACATGACAGACATAACCCAACACTCATTATTTATAAAGAGCTATTTAAGTCAATAAAGAGTAGATATGTATCCCAATTAAAAGAAGTCCAATGGTAGGACCAGCAATTGAAAAAAAAATGAAACAGAATCTGACAATAATTTGGCATTAATTTGGTAGATTAAGTATCACTCCTTTAAAGAAGGGTTCACTGATTCTTTAGGCGAGGTCTCAATTATATGGTCACATGGACCCTTGACTTAAACTTCAAAGTTTAACATAAAAATGGCAATTTAATAATTGATACAAAATTTTATTATTTGCCATAACCATTTCTCAAGCAGGACTCTAAGGTTTAATTTATTAGGTGCCATGCCTTTATTTGTTCAATACTTTTAACCACATGCAGCACAATGCTTGGCTCATAATAGGTGCTGAACAAATGTCCCAGAAGGTATTATAGTGCAGTAGTTACGAGGAGATTATAGGACCAGAATCTACCTAGATTCAAATTTCAACCCTAGAAATAACACTTACTAGCCTTGTAGTTGTGTGACTTTTACAAGTCATTTAGCCTCTTTTGTCTAAATTCCTCAACTGGAAATGAGGTAGCAAAAATATACCCACCTCATAATGTTGTTTTGATGTTTTTTACATGAATATGCATGTGTTATATATATACATACATGTTAGATTTATATAGATATATAAGAATATATAGAATAGTGGATGGCAGAGAATGTTATATAAGTGTAGATCATATTTGCTAAAAGGAGGTTGAATGAACCTACTTCAATCTATTAACCATTGATACTAATTATATCTCAATATTTCACAATCCACAAAGACATATATAGGATAACATAGGTATATATATTTATATAAGCAGATGGAAATCAAAGCTACTAAAATACATATGGTAACCACTAAACATTAATTAATCTGATTACCATACAACGGCTACCTTTATGATATAAATTGATAATTACCAGTTTAATAATTATAGTAATTGCTGCATAATAGCATATAATCATTCTCTAAATATATAATAATTAAAAAATGGGAATTTAAACAATTTAAGACTATCTTAAACTATCCTAATAATAATAATTATAACTAAACAGTAATCCAAAGATCATTTATTCTGTAAAACAATTAAAGTGTCCTAAATCTGCTTGTATCCTTTGCAAAATCAGGATTCCTTGTAGATATTTTTGTGAAGAAAATATTCATAGAAATACATAGCAATTAAAGGATTATTCAAATGAAATTATTCAAAATGTCAGCATTTATAATGCTAACTATTTTTAGCTAACCAATAGCAGAGCATTTACTTAACAATTTTAGTAAATCCTTATAATGGAATACTATGCTGCCTTGAAAAATTAAGAAATAGCTGTTGTCAAAATATTTAATGATATGGTACAATGTTTATAATTCTTAGAGTAAAAACAATTTATAATGTCAAATACATGCAAGTACATTAAATAAAAAAAGAAAAAGGAATAGTAGGTTATGGTCAAGACTGTTTCTTCATTATACTTTTGTTTAATTTCACTATGAGCATGTACCTGTTTTATAGTCATAAAAGATCAATTAATGCTATTGTAATTATGGAGGCAATGAAAACTTGGATTTTCATATAAAACATGCTAACAACAAGAAAAATGTTTTCTGGTATAGAATTATTTAAGTGTTATGGTTAACTTATTATATCAACTTAACTGGACTAAAAGATGTCCAAACAGTTGGAAAATCATTTGTGAGTGTATCTGTAAGGGTGTTTCCAGAAGAGGTTAGCATTTGAATTGATAGATTGGCTACAGAAGATGAACCTCACAAATTTAGGTGGATATCAGTCCACTGAGGGCCTGAATAGAGCAAAAAGACAGAGAAAAAGTGAATTTGCTTTCTTATTTGAGGTAGGAAATCTATCTGCCCATACTCTGAACATCACTGTTCTTGATTTTCAGGTCTGCAGACTCAGACTGGGACTTATACAATTGACTCCCCTCATTCTTACGCCTTTGGGTTAGGATGGAAAGTATAGCACTGGGCTTCCTTGGGGATGGCAAGAGGTGGAGCTTTTAAACCTTCATAATCACATGAGCAAATACATCGTAATAAATCTCTTTATATAAATATTTTTCTATACATTACATATAGATGCATTTAAATATATAAAGAAGATGTAAAATATATAAA
The DNA here is from genome assembly GCA_004363575.1 of Solenodon paradoxus. Taxonomy (NCBI): domain Eukaryota; kingdom Metazoa; phylum Chordata; class Mammalia; order Eulipotyphla; family Solenodontidae; genus Solenodon; species Solenodon paradoxus. Next base: position 29,800 of record RJWH01003892.1, on the reverse strand, counting down.
TTTATCTAATGTGTTGCTTTATTTGGAGAATCCTAATACATTAGGTTTTTGTCAACATTTTCAAAACTGCACTGGCTTCTGGATAGAGCTAGAAATAAAAATTTATGTATTTCAGCTAAGGCCACAAATATGAAACAATGAAAGATAATTAATGAATCAATATATTACTTATATCTCTAAAGCATTGTGAAGGATGAATATTACATATAAATACATATATCATATACATAATATATGTCAGATACAAACACATATATATGTAGATATCGACATATATAGATATAGATATGGATATATACACACATATATATCTGATATATGGGTTTATGGATTTTGAACTTTCTGAGCTATAATTAGCATCAAGGTCTAACAAAATAAAATATCATAAATAAATAAGGTAGAAATAAATCAGAAGTTCAGAAAGTATACTTTAATTTGATTTATTGGTGCACCTTGGTGGTCTAGACAATAAGGCCACAGTATGCAGTCCAAATACATCTCAAGGATTCAGGTTCGAAACCTGAGGCTGGTGGAAACAATCAAATAAACAACTATTTAATATAAATGAATACTTCTTCCTCTTCTCTCTTCCTGCCTGCCAGCCTACTTGATTTCATTCCTGCCTGTACATTTCCTTTTTAGAAACTTAGATTTGTTAAAGTAAGTGGAGACCATGTACAATGAAGAATTTTAATATTTATTGAACATACTTAAAGGCTATTTGCAATATATACATACAGAAATTATAGCACAATTATAAGACTAGAATTCCATTTCCCCCTCCTACCAGCATATGTGCAAATTCAGCAAATTGTATGTTACCTATATGCACTTTTTATATGTCAATTATGCTTCAATAAAGTTTAAAAAAAGGAAAAACTACAAAAATAAACATTTTGTGTATTCACTTTTACCTAGTGTCCTAACTTCCTAATTTTTATTAATCAAATGTCACAATAAATTAAGTGAATTCTGGGCACAATTCAAACAGCTTAGAACACTCACAGGTCCATTAAATATATTAGATGCCATCCATATCTTATCCATAACACAGATGCATATATATTAATATTGAATTTGTATATTAATGTATTAAATACAAAAATGTGCTATTATTCATTTTATTTTCCTTACATATCAGATTTTATGAGTTATTTTTTTAAAAGGTGCTAGCAGGAATGATGGTGAGCAGGCAGGCAAGAAGAGAGAGGAGGAAGAAGCACTTTATTTTATTTAGTCGTTGAAATTGTATGTTTGCACAGAACCCTGGAAGTGCACCCAGGACCTTACAATGTATGAGGACTGTGTCGAACCACTATTCTGCCAGTTTCTGGAGATGATTTTTTTCTCTTTCTAAGCTTCTTATTGTCAGAGAGATTTGTCTTTACATTTTTACACCTGCCATTCAGATATAGACTATTTGACTTAAGAATATTATCAACCATTTATGTAATGTTTACAGAATCTCCTTTCCATTTCATAATATCAAATGTCCACTGTGATTCGTCTCTTGGTTTCTTACCATATGGCCATTTAAAATTCTGTGTTCCAGGTATTTACAGAAGCCATTTGCTCTGTTGTTTCCAATGAATAATTATTCATCCTAGTTTTATTATTAATGATTGTTTGCTTATTCAATAACTGATTCATTAATACTTATAATAGGCATAGTATAATACTATACAACAATTTAAAATGGTGAGAATTTTTTTATAATTCTGTATTCCTGAAAAAAATACTTAAAGACAACTTTGGTTGTATTTCCAAAGTAAATGAAAATTAATTTAAATTAGATATCATTCAATAAGAATGGTGGAAGTCAAGGCTTTTAAAAGTCATTTATAATAAATAAATACCTTTAAAATAATGAGTTTAGATTTGAGGGGCTGAAGGAAAAGGGGGAATAGTTTTATAATATCTAGGAAAGCACATAGGCAATTGTATATATACACCATCGTCACCCATACCAGCAGGGATGTATCAAATAAAAGCTTTTGCTGGCAAGAAGCACACCTTTGAATATAAAAGGAATTGCTATTTTTCTGAAATAAGAAAATAGAAAAAAATAACTACTTTAATATATACAGAATAAATAGTTGTATATTTAGAAAGTCAAAGGTTAAAGAAGTTGGTGTAATACATTTGCCTTTCCAAATATGTAACAGATTTTGTTAGGTATCTAGCTTCCATTTTCATTTCCATATACTAGCCTTAATTCCTTTCCACTACAAAAAATTTTCAAGACTGTTTATTTCCTAACTCTGAAAACACTTCAATAACTCATTTCCCAAGAATTTCATTTCTTATTTGACATTTAGTTTTCTGTGGGCTTTTTCCAGGGGATAGTTCAAACTATATCTATAAATCAAAAAATTAAAAATAAAATTGCCATATAATGCAGCAATCTACTTTTGAATCTGTACCCAAAATAATTGAAATCAAGGTATTATATATTTGTGCACCTACATTCAAAGCAGCATTATTCACAATAGCCAAGAAATAGAAGCAACCCAAATGTCCATTGATGAATGAATGGATAAACAAATTGTGCTATATACATACTAAGAAATACTATTCAGTCTTAAAAAAGTAAGGAAGTCTTATCTCATGCTACAATGTGAATGAAACTTGAAGGCATTATTCTGCCTTAAATAAGTCAGCCACAAAAAACCAAATGTTATATGATTCCCCTTATATGAGAACATCCAAAGTAATCAAATTAATAAAAACAAGATATAACAGTGGTTTCCTGGAACTGGGAAACGAAGTGTTGTTCAATGGGTGTGAAGTTTCATTTTGCAAGATGGTAAAATTCTGAAGATCTATTGCAGGACAAAGTAAATATACTTCAGTATATTGAAAAATACATTTAAAAATGGTTATGATGGTAAATTTTATGCTATGGGTCTTTACTATTTTTTTTAAATAAGGGAAATGTGTCTAGTTGTGGAAAGTTTTCCTGTTTTATGACAGACTAGGATGATTTCTATCCAAAGGTACCACCAGGGTCAGTAAAAAAAGGACAGATTAGGTACATTATTATTTGGTGTTTCTTGGCCAGGATTAGCTAGAATGGTTATCATAGGTTCTGGTTCTTATTGGTTGAATTTGAAGAGAAATATTTTTCTCAAAAATACAATAGAAGAATACAAATATATACAATAAATAGAAAAATATAGATAATGTTATCAGGACAAGAATTAATTATATAAGGTACACTAGTCCTAGCAGTAATTATGCAACTAAAAATCTGCAAGCCATACTAACAGAAAATATATCACAAATATTTTAGTCTAACTTAGTTTGTTATAGAAAACCAGAAAAGTTGGACTGATTTAAACATAAAACAGCAGTACTGTATCCTGTATCCTATGAATCAAGCCTTCAGGTTTTTTTAGTTATTTTTTGAAGTAAATTTTCTTCTTTTGGAAGAACAGCATTAGCTGCTTTGAAAATCACTATATTTATTTCATTTTGACAGATACAGTGTTCGATTTGTGTTTCAAGCTACTTATTTTGTTGTCCTAAGGGAAAGAGACACACATGACCCTTGCATTGAATCTTCCTATTTTCCCCACAATGGTAATATCATTGCAACGAGTATGTAAGAAAATGAGAAAAGTTTCAAGATGGTCTTTGCTAGTCATTTATTAGATTGAATTCCAAATATAAGTATGATCTCAATTTAAGCAATAAACAGAAATGTTAGGCTTAGCATTGTAAACTAATAAGACTAATTTTTAAAAATACAGATCAGCTAATCAGTGACTATTAACTTCACAAAAGGATTAATTGAGTTATGTACATTCATAGAAAATATTTGTTAGAATGAAATGTTTTAATTTGAATTCTCAATAAAAGGTTTCTGTGTTGCTACTATCCTTTCAACCAAAGACCATCAGGATTATATCTACAGGTGAATAAATTGGGTTTTATTATTCATTATAATTCCTTTAATAAGGTGTCAGGAAGACTTTATGATAGAATTTAGTCTTTGATTGGGTGATATTGTGGGTAGTCTAAGGAAGTAGGGTTATGCTTTGCATTGAGTGTTGTCAGGAAGTGAAAGCAATTCAATAATTGGCCATCAATAAACTTTATCTATTAGGAGGGCAGATTAAAGATTAATCTGCAACTGGTTTAGGAAATAGCAGTCACTTGTAGTTTAGGTCACAAAAGCCTTGGGTTGAAGGTTAAATTTTTTTAATATTTTGTCTGTTAAAATAAAAAGCAATTTAATTTACAGTAAAAAAGTCATAACTGGACTTGAACTTAAGAGTTATATAAATATTTAAAAAGGTACATATTAGAGATGACGTAATAGGTAACTAAAATAATTTGGAATTTGAGGATCTGAAAATGATTTGGAAGGGAAAATCTACACCTTATGACTGTATATTAGTCAGAAAAAAGAGAAAGTTAAGAATGATTCTGAGATTTCTGAATCATTACATGAAAATGAGAATGTGAAAAAAGGTAGAGTTGGATTTTTTTGGCAGAGTGAATGGGCAGAGGAGGGAGACACTGAGTGCACTTTTGAACATAATTTATGTTCCTAGAGGTCATTCAAAAGGAGTTATACAGATAGACAGCTAGAAAGTGAACACTGAGACTAAGGTGAAAAGATCTGTCCTGTAGATAGTGATTCAAAGTCATTGCATTGTATAAAGTGATGGCTACTTTTATGTGTCAGTCTCGGTGGGCCACAGGATGCCCAGATATTTGATCAACCGTTATTTGACTGTATCTGCAATGGTTTTTTTTTTTTTTTTTTTTTGGATGAGATTAACATTTAAATCACTGGACTGTGAATAAAGAAGATTGTCCTCAATAATGTGTGTTGGCCTCATGCAATCAGGTGAAGGTCTGAATAGAACAAAAAGACTGAACTTTTCTGAGAAAGAAAGATTTCTACAGCAGCCTTCCCTAAGAATTCACTTACAACTTTGGCTCTTTCTGGATCTATAGCAGATGGCCTTCAAACAGGAACTGTAGCATCAGTTTTCCTGGGTCTCTAGCCTACTAGTCTGTCATACAGAATTTGGACTTAACAGCCTCCTTAATCATGTGAGTCAAGTATTTATAATAAATATTTATATGTATAAATATACATATGCACATACACATACATATGCAATATACAAACACTAATAACAGAACTAGTAATATGTGTGTGTTTTATTTAGTTCTGCTTTTTGGAGAAAGCACTGACTAATGCATTCATATTAATAGGAAATGTTTGCCATCACCAAGGGACAATGTATAAAATATCCAAAAGTGCAAAACTGTTTACAGGATGAGTAGAGCAAGAGGAGTGATAGAAACAGACTAAAAAGCAATATTAAAAATTACAGGAAAAGAAGAAGCAAAAAGAGCATCCAAGAAGAGCTGACAGGAGAGTTTCAAGAAGGGTGAAATGTTGCAGGAAAGTACAGTAAGATAAGGACTGAAAAAATGCCCAAGTGGATTGGGTAAGTAAGAAGTAGAAGTTAGATCAGCCAGAACATCATCCTGTTTTTATGAGATGCTGTAACAGCAGAATATGAGAATAATGCCTTAGATTTGGAGAGTGCTTCATCATCTACATAGCACCTACATAGCCATTTCACATATTTATTTATTTAATGCTGTGAGAGAAGGTATAGTTCTTCTCATTTTGAATTCGAGAAAATGAAAACTTGAACAGCTTCCCAAAGTTTTAACTTTCAAATATCAAAATCAATACAAAAATCTGGGTCTGCTGGCTTCTAGTAGACTTCAGTTACACTGTAGGAACTTACACCAAGTTATGGAAGGAGAATCTAGATACATACTGGTAAAATTTTTTGTTTATCTTGTCAAAATCAGAAGTCATGGACTCCTTAAATATCCTTATCTTGAGTAATTCTTTATAGCGGTTTCATTCTTTAAACTAAACCTTTGTGAGAACTATTCATATTTTTGTTCTCCACTACCTTGTAGGGTAATTACATTCTATATATTGATTGTTTTTGGGCATCCAGTCACACTTTCTTTTAAAATGGTATCATTAGCTAATGTTTACATAGTGATTGCCATGTGCTGGACACTTTTCTAAGCACCTTATATATATTAAATCAGTTAATTGTTACAACAAATTTATGATGTAAATCGTATTAATATTACTCTCATTTAGAAATGAGAAAAAGGTACCTACCATTTAACTTGCTCAAGATACTATAGCTAAGAAATAATGATAATGAAAGTGAAATCTATTCCTTTTCTGGGGGCGTAACTCAGGGGAAGAGCATTTGACTGCAAACCTGTTCCTTTCCAGCATGCTTCTATTGTCTTTCAATGTAAAATTTCCATTAACTCTGATATTCTGGCATTTATTGGACAAATCCATATATACTCAATTGAACCCTTATTATCTTAGAATTTGGATTTCAATCTCTATGTTCAAACATGAAATCTTCTTCCTCTTCATTGATATTCATATGATAGCTCCTCAAGTATTCTTTCTCCCCTCACCCTTGACCCAATTCTTGGACTTTTCTTTTCTTTTTCTGCATGTTATGCAATAACATAGTCTTTCTTCAAAAGTGGTACTGAATCCCAAGTTTTTTTTTAACTACAGATTTTTGTGTTTTATGTAAATTAAAGATGAAAGACTCATGTGCTCTCACCAATGTGGTCATAAAATTATATTATTAGTATACTTATAGTTTGGAGTGAATGTCCTTCCTTTTCATTTTTATTAAGTCAGTCTTCTTCATCTGTTTTTTTAAAAGTAGGCAATGTGTCTATTCAGCTTTCAAAAGGACAATACCCTTGATCTTTGCCTTCTCCTTACCCCAAAGGAAGACTGCAATATAGTATTTTCACCCAAGACCTTTAAAAACATTAATTTGCTTAATCCATGGTAGTTGTGATTAGAGCTGTAAAAGAAGACTGTTCTGGACTGTACAGTTTAAGTACTTTACGCACACACAAAGGTTGGAAACCTTTAACTGCTAAAGCACATCTTCTACTCTGTCATTAATTGATTGGCGTTCTTTTGACTGTTTACAATAACACAGAGAAAACTTCATTACACATTTCAACGACACTTTAGATAGAGTGAATACTAAGGAGACAGTAGATTGTCTGAACTAGAAGAGAGAAGATAAGTAGATTTATATCTTTTTTTGTTTTTTTTTCCTGCAACTCTGCAAAAAGACAAACAGAATTATATAGCCAATCATTAAAACCCCTCTATTTTATTACACAGGCGTAGATCAAGATAATTCCTTTTTAACACAACAGTGATGATGTCACAGTGCTTCTCAAAGCAGTTCTCTTTCTAACGTTTCATTAGCTTTTTAAACTTCTTGCTTGGATCCGGAGTATTTTTTTCTTCATTTCATTTGTAAAGCAAGTAAATGCAATAAGCCCCCTTTTGGAAAATCAGCTTGGCTTAAATCATGCATTCTTTATACAATGTCAGGAGAAGAATGGTTAACATTTGTAGCCTCATGACTTGCAAATGAAAGAAAATAATAACGCTTAGCAAGACATTAGAAGAACACATTCACCATGAATCATACTGCCCTTGAAGGTGCAGCTTAAAAAAGCAGAGAAATAGATTTGACACCACTTGGACTTGCAGCTCGGACATGCTGCATTAAACTGTTCAAAATTAATTTAATCTGAGCAAGGAGAATAATAGCCTCTCAGTTCAAGGCTTCTGATAGCAGTAATTTGCACTCGAAAGTACTTCCGAAGGGAAGGAATAAATGAAGGGCGACTCTCCAAAACTGAGTGAGCAAATGTATTCACTAAATGAAAGCCTCTTGATCACCCTATAAAAGATCATCCAAAAAAATGACACATTCTATATCATCCTCTTGGGTAGGAATTTTCTCTTGCAACTGTTCAGTTGCTCTACTTTGGGGAGAGATGCATCCTTTTTTGAACCGTTGATGGCTCAGAAGGAAGTATCTGGCATCAGTTGTTACATTAACTCAGTGGCCCAAAACCAATTTGATGAAAGATCATGCATTTGTGGGCTTGTGTCCAATATTATGCTTCATTCTCTTGGGGAAGATATTTCTTGGTGAGTAAATGCACAAGAATCATAATGAATATGTAAGGGTTAAGACAGAATATGCCACTTTCTTACATTTATAGGAATGCTGTCACCAAACCCAGGTGCCAAAGTGCTAATCAGAGGAAAGGACAACTCATCAAATGAATCAATGGAGTTACCCAGAGGGACAGATTGGTAAATATGGTGGCTTGAAGAGAACAAATCAGATCTACTTGCTCAAGATTCAAAATATAGGCATGTGAAAATTTGCTTCAGAGGTTCTAAGTAAATGAGTCCCTTTGGAAGTAGATGGAGGAATGGAACCCTAATAAATTTCTTTTATTCTTAACTTGTAAAATAGGAGTAAATAAAGACAAAATAGTGATGCTAAGTACCCAAATAATTACATGCACAGAAAGACAAAACTAACTTTACTTTAGACAATTTCTTTTCCTTGATGTTAATCGAGTGCTTTTCTGAATACACTAGGAGAAATTATTTTTCCCTTGATTTGAGCTCTAATGGTGGAGAGAAAGTACATGCAGGAAAATACAAAGAATGAGGTTTTTCAAATAGCATGAGAATAAGTAATATATTAGTGTTCAAGTTTCACTTCCAAGTCCATAGTTACTTTTCTTTTGCAAATTTAGAGGAAGGAAAACCAAAGGATCTTTTTAGATTCTCTGGTAACAATTTCTTCTGAATAATTTACCTGCCAGTAGCTATTTGTTCTATAATAATTCAAATAATGCTGGTTATGCCTAAGACCTTTTATAAAAGAGACTGTCCCTAGGATATGTTAAAGTTTAAAACAAATCGAGGACGTTCAGGACATTAAACAGCATACTCTGTTGCTATTGATCAATGTTGCCAAATAAAGTCCCTCCTCCCAAAACCCCAAAATGAATATAATTTTCAATCACACATAATGTTTTGTATACTTATATGGAATTTTAATGAAAACTAATAATATTTCTTCCCAAAATTAAATAATCTTTCATGGGTTAGATTGATATTATTAGATGAGCAGTTTTAAACTTTTTTAGTTAACAGAAATTTTGAGAATAGCCAAAATTTTGTTATCATCGCTTAATAATATCATCACATAATAAAAGTAACATTACTTTGTACTTCAGGAGAAAACAGGATTTACATATTACCATTTGATAATAAATTAGGTCGTTTCTCAGAGTGAGGCTATGAATGATTTAAATGAGAATCACTCGCTATTAAGAAAAACATGTAGTCAGGTTCTGTCCCATATGGGATTCTAAAGTTTGAGAACCACTGTTTTCTATATTTCAGACCAACTTCTATCTAAGTCCATTAAAACGAAACTTATGATGTTCTAATTAGCCATTACTATATAGCCTTAGTGGTCAGGAAATTTTTCCTTATACTGAAGCAAGCAAATTCTACCTGTTTGTTCTAATTCTTCACTCTGAAACCACGCAAAATATATATAACCCCTTTTCTATGTGATAGTCCTTCTAATATTTGGGGACTGCTATAATATTTTTTCTGTTTTCTACTCTGGTCTAAATGTCTTCACTTCTTGAAACCATTCATTCTCTGGTACCATTTCCATTTGCTTTACCACTCTTGTTGCCAACACTAGACATTTTTCAGTCAGTCATTGCCAGTCTTAAAATATGGTACTTAGAGCTAAACATAATACAGAAGATGTGAGTTGACCAGTGTAAAGTATTGTGACAGTATTCTTTCTTTCACTTGCTTGGCACACTAGACATTAATAAAATACCCTAAATATACACACGTGCTTGTGATTGTATATATATTTTTGCATCCTCATATCTGTAGTAACATATTGTGCTTCCAGTGAAGAGAAACTACTAATTTTTGTCATGCAGAATGCTATCAAATCAGGGTACTTCATATTCTTTATATACAGTTGATATTCTCAATGACAGTGCTTAGATTTACTTACCTTTACATAATACTATATTAATAGTAAAAACCATTGAAGAATATTGATTGTAAAAATTAAACATAATTAGATAATATCCATTCTACTCAGTCTTTGCTCATTTAAATCTGAGAAGTCTAATTTTTTAAAACTTCTTATTTTGAGAAAATTTTTTATTACATGCAGTTGTAATAAATAATGCAGATAGATCTGGTGTATACTTTACCTAATTCCCCCCAGCAATAAAATCTTGCAAAACTATTGTACACAATCAGGATACTGACTTTGAAAAAGTCAAGACACCGAACATTTCCATCACCATAAAGATTCCTCATGTTGCCTTATCATAGTCAAAATCAACTCCCTAAGAGCCTAAAGGACATAACAGCCACCATAACACAGAGAAATATATATCCATTATGGGGATCCCAGAAGGAGAAGATAGGAGAAATCATTTTTAAAGAAGTAATGACTATAATTTCCCCAAATTTGAGAGAGATACAAATACAAATAATTCAATGAAATCCAAGTAGAATAAATCCAAACAGAATCACACAGAAATATATTATAATCAGACCATCAAAATACAAAGACAATCTTGAGAGCAACAAAAGAAAAATCACTCATTATGTACAAAGAATCCACAATAATATTATCTCTGGATTTCTCAGCAGAAACATTGAAGACCATAAAGCAATGGTGGAGTGATAACTTAAACTTTTGAAGAAGGAAAAAAAATCAACTGATAGTTCTATCTATGGCAACACTATGCTTCAAAAATGAAAGAGGAATTAAGGTAGTCTCAGAAAAATGAAATCTGAAGATCTTTCACACCAGACCATCCCTAAAAGAAATGAAAAAGGGAATCCTTCAAATCAATGATATTAAAACTATAGGAAAATTATTTAAAAACAATATGAAAATATGAAGTTCTTCAGTACAAGTAAATGAGTAGACAAACATTAAAACACATTATTGTATTTTGGAAAAGAAGCAAAATGATCTTTGTTCATAAACAACAGAATCTTATAAGTAAAAACCTTAATGAATCCAAAAAAGGTGCTATAACTAAAAAACAAATTCAATCTACAAATAAAAAACAATTGCATTTCTATTTAGTAAAACTAAACAATCTAAAAGAGACTTAAGAAAAACTATTATTTAGAATATCTGACCAACAGATACATGATGGTGTTTTCCCTTGCTTATTATTATGGAAATGCAAATCAAAACAACAATGATATCGCGTCACACCTATGTTAATGGCTATTATTCAAAAGACTGGAAACCACAAATGTTGGCTAAAATGTAGAGGAAAAGGTACTCTTTTGCAGTTAGTGGAAATGTAAGTTGATACAGCTTCTATGGGAAGAAGCATAGAAGTTCCTTAAAAAATTGAGAATGGAAATCACACATATTCCCATGAAGGTACTACTGGTTATTTACCCTCACTCCTCAAAAAAAGGTTCACAGAGATACATGCATGTCCATATTTATTACAGCATTATTTATAATAGCCAAGAATTGGAAAATACCTAATTACTCATCATCAGGTGAATGAATAAAGAAGAGGTGGTTTTATATATATATACATATATACATATATATATACATACACACATACACAATGGAATACTATACAGCCCTAAAAAGATTAAATCCTGTCATTTGCAACAACATGCAATGAGCTAGAGGGGATTATGTAAGTGAAATATATCAGGAGAAAGACAAATATCAGATGATTTCACTCCTGTGTGGAATATAAAGAAACACAGCAAAGGATTAGACAAAACAGAAATAAAAGCTTGTACATTGACAGCAGGACAGAGGATACCAGAGGGAAAAGGGGTGGGTGATAAGAATAAGTGGGCATAGGGATTAAATTGACAGTGATAATGGAGTTTTGGCAATTTGTTTGTAGACATGGCATGTTGACATTATTTAACTTACGGTGAACCTATGCATAAATTATACCTAATAGCCAAAATAATATTTAATAAAAGAACAAAGTTAAAGGAACCACACTTCCTGATTTCAAAATGTATTATAAAGCTATGGTAATCAAAACAACATGGTACTGGCATAAAGACAGACTTTTACACTGTTACAGCTCTCCTAGGCAAAAAAAGCCAAGCGTGTGACCTTTTGGAAGTATAGGCTGGAGTTCTCTGCAAAAGTCCGAGCACCGAAAGAAAATGGAGGTACACTTTTATAGGTTTAGGGAGAGAAAAAGATGAAAATTAAAGTGGGAATGACAAGCAGGAACCCAAGTTAATTGTAAATTCTCCAGAATATACATAAGATTTCAATTGCAAATAATTAGGGAAGTTTGTATCTTATCGGTTATCTGTGCATTTCGAGAGGTAAAGGGGTGCAAATTAAGGTGGGAGTGACAAGCAAGAACTCAAGTTAATTGTAAAATCTCCATATAGACAGAATATACTTAAGATCCTCTTGCAAATAATTAGAGAAGTTTGTGTCTATTAGTTTAGCAGTTGTCATGGCAACTAGAATGGCGGGCAGGTCCCTCTTCCCCTTTCCGTGTTCCGATGATTTTCTTGGTGGTGGGAAATGGGAGCATATCAACGGGAAAATAGAGGCCGATTTTTCTCCTACAACACCAATGAAATAGAGCAGAGTACAAAAATAATTCCTGTATATATGGTCAAATTATTTTTAATAGAATGTCAAGACCATTCAATGGGGAAAAAGCAATGATTTGAAAAAATGCTGCTGGGAAAACTGCATATTCAATGCAAAATAATTAAGTTGAATCCTTATAGTGCATTGCATATAGAAATTAACTCAAGGGCCAAATATTTGTGCCTTAGGTGGTTGAAAAACTACCATGTGGATCACGTAATGTGCAAGTATATGGGTTTGTGACCCAGGATCAGAAAAAAGCAAAATAAATAAAAATGCTTCTTCCTTCTTTAAAAATGCTTCTTCCTCCTCTCCCTTCTTTCCTATCTTTACAAAATTAACTCAACTGCAGAGAAGACAGTGACCTGGTAGGGATGAGATTCAGGTCCTCCCCACAGAGCAAATAGGAATTCACCTATTCTTCAGAAACAAATACTAAGGAAAGGCAGGTGAAGTGGCTGCAGATATGGACTGGTTTTCCTGACAACAAAGAATTAGTGAAAATATTCCGGTGTGCAACTAAACTGGATTCAGGACTCAGCACAGGAGTTGTGTCAGAGGGAATGAAACTGTGGAAGTATATAAACAACCTGGAGAGCCACTGCAGAAGCAGTGAACAGTCTGCCCAGCAGGGACAGGACATGGAAATGGGGAGACCGTCTTGGGTAGGCTGGAAGGAGATCCAGTGCCCCAGGGATTGGTGAAAAGCAAGTGCGGTCAAATTATGTTGCGAAGTGCCATAACTGGAAGGCAGCCAGGGAAATTCCCCAACTCCACCCACTCCACCACCATTTTGCACCTAAATCTCAGGAGCCACACACTGGATGTCCCACACACTGGATATTCTACCCATATCCCACGCCCAGTATTAAAGTAAAAGGTAGTCCGGGTGAAGGAACTAAAGCTTAGTGCTACACACTACTGCAGTCCTGTGAGTAGAGGCTGAACTGCAGCCTGATTACCAATTGTGAGCCAGAATTAAGGAGATCAGACTACACAATGCCATCACTGCAGGGAAACTGAACCCACAGAAACATAAACAGAATGCTGAGGAGAGCAAAGGCACAGAGACATACACATGAAATGATGGATCCTATCAAAAACCCAGGGGAACACATGAATATGGCCGATGTATGCAAGTTGCCTGAGAACAAATTTAGGGTAACAGTGATTAACATACTCATGTGAATTAGAAAATAATAGAGGAAAAAAGAGAACATCAAAAAAGAAAGAGAAGTTCAGCAAGATATCAAAGAAATGAGGAACACGATAACTGAACAAAAGGATTCAATAGAGGGACTCAGTAATAGGACAGATGAAGCTTCCAACAGAATCAGTCATCTGGAAGTTAGGGCAGAGGAACTCACTCAAGAAAACCAACAAAGAGATTTTTAAAAAAGTAAAGAAACAAAGATACAATCTAGTTCAATAGGATAACTTCGAAAGGAACAACATTCACATCATAGTTCCCAGAAGGAGAAGAGAGAGAAAAGGGGCAAGAAAATGTTTTTGAAGAAATGATAGATGAGAACTTCCAAAACCTGAAGAATGAATCAAGTCTCCAGACCCAGGAAGTTCAGAGTTCCTAATAAAAGAAACCTGAACAGAACTACACCTAGACATGTTATCATCAAAATGTCAAAAATGCAAGATAAAGAATTTTAAAATCAGCCAGAGAAAAATGTGTCACATACAAAAGATTGACAGCAGATTTGTTAACTGAAAATCTACAGACCAGAAGGGAATGGCATGATATATTCAAAGTGATGAAAGAAAAGAAATTTCAACCTGGGATACAGTACCCTGTGAGATTATCACTCAGAACTGAAGTAATGGTAATCTTCTCTGATAAACAGAAGTTAAAGGATTGTGTCACTGCAAAAGCAGCTTTGCAAGAAATATTAAAGACTGCTCTATAAAGTGTAAAGACAACCCACATAAAACAATAAGACAGCAAATATAAAAAGTAGTGAGGAAGAGAAGAGAACAAAAATGTGGATAGTTAGATGAGTGGAAGATTAATCTGCTTTCAAATAAAAATAGTGAAAATAGGAAAGATAGAATTGTTAAGGCCAACTTCAGTGTTATCTGAAAATATAGCCCCAGGGAAAAAGCGAAGAAGAAAACAAATAGGGAAACAATCATAGCCTGACTATACCCAACCAACCTAAGAGAAAAAGAGAAGAACAAAGGCTTTGTCTGGAGCAACATACTGAACATGAATTACAAAATGACAATAAGTAACTACATATCAATAATCACCCTAAATTTTAATAGATTGAGCTCACCAGTCAAATGACGCAGAGTGGCTGAATGAATGAAGAAGCATAATCCAACCTTCTGCTGCATTCAGGAGACCCAACTTCTTTTAAAAAATAACCAACAACTCAAAGTCAATGGGTAGAAGATAATCCCACAGTTCAGTGGCAACCACAAAGGAGCAGGAACAGCTATAATCATTTAGAATAAAACAGACTTCCATATAAAGTGCATAACAAAAGACCGGATTGGACATTACATAATGACTAAAGGATCAAACCAACAAGAAGACATTACACTTTTTAATATATATGCACCAAATGAAGGAGTATAAAATATATTAAGCAAGTATTATTAGCTCTGCTGAGAGAAATCAATAGCAGCACAATAATAGTGGTGGACTTCAACACTCCACTTACAACAATGGACATATCAACCAGGCAGAAAATTAACAGGGAAACAGCTACTTCAAATGACCATCTGGAACAGATGTGTCTACTAGACATATACCAAACACTTCATCCAACGACTACAGATTTCACTTTCTTCTCAAGTGCACATCGAACATTCTCAAGGACAGATTATGTGTTGGGACACAAAACATCTCTCAACAAATTTACAAAGACTGAAATCATACCAAGGATCTTCTCTTATCATGATGGTTTAAAACTAGAAATCAGTCACAAAAGAAAGCTGGTGAATCCCAAATTAATTGTAATCTAAGCAATATGCTTCTAAATGACTCGGGTAAAAGAGGAAATCAAAGAGGAACTTAAAATATACTTAGAGACAAATGAGAATGAAGACATGCACTACCAGAATTGATGAGAGCAGTACTAAGAAGAAAGTTCACGGCAATCTATACCCACATCAAGAAGCAAGAAAAATCACAGTCTTAAATATAAGAACTAAAACATGAAGCTCTTAGAAGGAAACATAGGGTAAAACCTTCATGACATTGAATTTGATAATGATTTCTTGGATATGACAACAAATTTACAGGCAACAAAAAATAGATACATTAGACTACATCAACATTTTAAAGTTCTTTACATCGAAGAACACGATGGACTTAGTAAAAATCAGCCAAAGAATGGAGGAAAATATTTCAAAATCACATATTTAATAAACAGCTACTTTTCAGAATATATAGAGAATGCTTCAATGACAAAAAAAACACAATTCAAAAATAAGAAAAGGACTTGAATAGATATTTTTCCAAAGAAGATACGCAAGTCTCCAATAAGCACATGAAAAAATTATTTGGCATAAATAATCATTAAGGAAATGCAAATCAATAGGACAATATACAACCTCACAGCAATTAGGATGGTTACTATAAAAACAAAACAAAACAGAAGACAATGGGTTCTGGAGAGGACTTGGAGAATCAGAACTCCTATACACTGTTGGTGAAAGTCTAAAAGGGTACTTCTACCATGTAAATAGTATAAAAGTTCCTTAATCATTACAGTGGGCAAGCCCTGGTAACCTAGTCTACATTCATCCCAAAGTCTCTGGCCGAAGACCTAGGGTCTGGTGGAACAACAAGGATGAACAACTTAATAAAAAGGCCGGCCTGCCTACCTGCCTTCATCCTTGCCTGTACTTTTCCTTTTAAACAAAGTAACAACAGAATTATTATATCATGTACCAATTCCATTTTAATTTAAAATAATTGAAAGCCAAAAAGTTAAGAGGTATTTAAAAATTTGTACAGCCACATTCATGGACACATTATTCACAATTGCCAAAATGTAGAGGCAACCAAAGTTTCTATCAATGGATAAATGAATAACCAAATTGTGATATATACATGCTATTATCCAGTCTTAAAAGGAACAGAAAACCTAACACATGATACAGCATTAATAAAATCATGAGGATTTTATGCTAAGTGAAACAAGTCAGTCACAAAAAGAAATACTGCATGATTCTGCTTATATGAAATACCTAAAGTAGTTAAATACATAAACAGAAAATAGAATGGTATTGACAGTGGTTATAAAAAAGAAATGGCTACTTTTTGTTTAATGATTTCAGCATTTCAGTTAGGGAAATGAAGAGTTCTGGAGATGAATCATGGTTAGATGAAGGTATTTAATGCCATTGAATTTTACACTTAACTGGTTAAGACAGAAAATTTTATGTTAAGCGTACTTTACTAAATTTACAAATTTATGCTAGTACCTACCACCCAGTCTTCATTACTGTAGTATGTGATAAATTTTGAAATCAGGAATTCTGAATCCTTTAACACTATTATTTTTTTCTTTATGCCTCCAATTTTTATTTAGAAAAGTTGAAAGAACAGTGCAATGAACGTTTAATCAGTTAGCATGGCGCTTATCTTGCAACTTCACCAGACATCTTCTCACAACAGTTTCTCCTCCCAAGAAACCTCTCATTGACCCAGTGGTATTATTAGGTTTAACCGATTCCAGAATGTCCTTAACATCTATTTCTGGAACTGGGATATAAGCAAGGATTATTTTGTTGTCATGAATAGCCAAATACTTTTTTTTTCCATTACAAATTTATTTTTTTATTTGTAATTTTTTTACTGCTAAATACATTTCATTTTTTAAATTTATTTTTATTGTAGAAATTATTCTACACATTAGAATAATTTCTTATATATAGGTTCCCTATATCTTAGCTATATTTCAACACACCCTGCCCTCCACCAAATCACCAAGTAACACTATTATTTTTATCTTGTGTGTTTTATTTTTCATTTTTTTATTTCAAGGCACATTTAATTTAACATCAACAGTGCAATAAAAAGACCAAATACAATGAAGGAACATGAGCACCAAAGACAATACTCTTTTAACATGTACCTGCTGAATGGAATGGGTAATTTAATAAATTTCACTTCTGAAAAAAATAATGCAGTGAGTCTCATTACAGTCAGCATCCTTATACATCCTAATTGTGAAATGAATCTTTATAATGCTTCAAACAGCTTAAACCTGAAGCTTGGTACCATGCCTTCATATTTTACAGCCTTCAAAAACATTATCCATAATATTAACAACCATTCAAAGAACAAACCATTGATTAAAATCACATTTATTTAGGACTCAGTCAAGTAATATAGAGCCTCAAATAAAGTGACAAATATATGAACTACTTGTACTGACATCTATCATTTGTTTCCCCCATGTCTATTAAGGTGGTTCTTAGCAAAAAATCCTTTAAAGGCAAAATTCACCTGATTTGGGTTTTCACCCAGAAGTTCAACAACACTCACGAAGTCCACAGTCCTATTGGCAAAACTAACATACAGTGTCTCTAAGTCACAATACTCAAGATTAAGAGCAATGCATATTCCATTTTTACATGGTACTGGAATTTTACATGTTCAATTAATTATTTAAACCTCTAGGCTTTCATTCCTCCAAACTAAAGGTACAGTGCACCACAGATTTAAGTCTTCTGTTTCTCTATTTTCTTCAAACAAGAACATTTCTCAAGTGTCTACACTTACTAGAATTTTTCAGAGGTGGTCACTTCAGAATAGTCCAATGCAACACCATCAGGTCTATGAAGCTTTTTGAGGGGGAAGAGAAAAACGCAGAAACACAAGGTTCATCTGGTAAGCTTTATAGTAACTATTACAAGCTGGGTTCCATAGGAGTGGCTTTTGTGAATCTTGGTGTGGAAACAAGTACTTGGCTGTCCCAAAACAGTTTTCTCTTGGTGGCACTATCAGGGAAGTCTTGACTGAGGAGTATGATTTGTTTGCCTATCAGGCTTTAACTCCTAGGCACTCAATTTGTTTTCAGCTTGTTTTACTTTGTCTTTAGTCTGTTCTAGTTCACCCTTCATTTTTAGGAAAAACAAGTCTACCATTGTTGATATCAGTTGGGCAATGCTAAGCTGTTGGAATTGTTGGTGATACTGGATTTAAGTAGTACACTCTTGCATCTCTTGCTCCTTAGTAGCTAGTTGCATCACAAGGATGTTTTCTCTGTTTAGAGTTAAGACCCCAGCATTAGCCCTCCAAAGCTTGCATATATGCATATATTGTTTCCATTTTAGAATTAACTCACCACCCAGGCCAATGACATTGCTGTCGCCCTATTTTTTAAAATCATTTAAAATCATTCATGATTTGGGTTATTTTTTTGGTTGGTTTGTTCTGCTCTTGCAGGCCCTTAGACTTTCCATATGGATTTTGGTATTAGAAGTCAGGTATGGTGCGCCCTGGTGGCTTAACAAGTAGTCCACTGGACACAGCCCACATACATCTCAAGGACCCAGCTTCAGGAGCCTGGGCCCAGGAACAAGCAAGATGAAAAACTAAATAAAGAAACTAAAAAATGCTTTTTCCATTTCTCTATTCCTTCCTGTCTGCCTACTCACCTTAATTCTTATCTTCACCTTTTCTTTTAAAAAAAGGTCAGGATTTGTGTTAAAACTGTGTATCAATTTGGAGAGTATTGATTTGTAGAAATGGGAAATCCTTCTAGTTATTTTGGTTTTACATTTCTTTCAATAGTTTTCAGAGTTTAAGTTTTACATACCTTTGTTCAATTTATCTCTACACTTTTTATTATTTTAGATACTACTATAAAATATTTTCTTAATTTCATTTTCAGATTGTTCATAGCAACCGTATAACAATAAAGCTGATTCTTACATGCTGATCTTATATACTGCATCTTATGGAATATGTTTTATTACTTCTAATATGTTTAAATACATTCCTTGGGATTTTTAATATATTATTATAATTTTGGAATAGTTTTGCTTCTTGCCTTCAGATATGTATAACTTTCATTTAAATTTATTGCTTATTTGTTCAGGCTAGAACCTCCTAGACACTGTTGAATAAAAGTAGTGAGAATGGCCATTCTTATTTTATTTTAGAAAATGATCAGTATTACACCAATTTGTGTGGATTTATTTGATATTTTTTATCAAGATGAAAAGTATATCTTTATTCCTATGTTGCTTTCTGATAGTATGAATGTTAGATATTTTGTAATAGACACAGGCATTTTCCTGAGTTTATCTTCATTTGTTTTGTTTTATTTTCTCTCTTTTTTAAATTGGATAATTTTTATTATTCTATTATTCTCTCTCGAAGTTCACTGATTCTTTATTCTGCCCCTTCCTCATTCTGTTGTTGTTTGTCATTCACTTTTTAATTTTTGTATTTTTCATTTATTAAATTTCTATTTAGTTATTTTTATATTCTCTAATTATTTGTTCAGATTTTCTATTTTTCTGCTGAGATTTCTATTTTTTATTTGTTTTAAGTCAGTTTGTAATTGTTCCTGGAAGTACATTTATGATGTTTTCTTTAAAATAATTCTATCTTCTCTGCTATCTCACTTTTGGCATTTATCGACTTCTTTTGTCATTTTGAAACTCTCCGAATTCTTGACAGTATGAGTGATTTTTGAATGAAGCATGGGTATTTTATGTATGCTAATATAAGAATCTGTATTTTACTAAAATTGGGTGATTTTTGCTATCTTTATAACAGTTTGCCAGGAGATAATGGTTCTTCCTAGTTACTACCAAATAAAGGTAGAAGTCGATAATTTTCTCAATAGGTCCTTTTTTGACATTGAGGTTAGTGCCTTATATCTAATACATAGGGGTGGGATTTCTGGCTCCCCCACATAGCTTCCAATGACATCACAGTGCTTGAAGAATGAGTGGTATCATTACTGTAAGGTAGCAGTGAATATATTTATTCTCCATTAGACATTCTCTGAAACCAGTCTAGTGGGAAGATGGAAGCATTCTTCATTACTTTCTTAGAGATGTTGGAAGTCCATGCTTCTCAATGGTATCCAATGACACCTTGGGGGAGGTAGTAAAGAGGAGGTTGCTTCTCATTTTTCCCAGTTTAGATAAAAATCTTATCTTTCCCATTGGAAGGTTTGGGACAACTATTAGAGCTTGAAAAAGTTAGGAGTACAGGCTCTCCATTAAACCTTAACTGTGTGATTAGGAATAGGACTATAGTTTTTCTTTGGTGTTTGCCTGGATAAGAGTAGTAATTATCTAATTTTTTTCTATTTTATTAGTCTCTCACTTTGCTGGTTCCTTATCTACAAGAGTAGATTTAAGGCATGGGGTTCTTTTATGTTGCTGTCATTGATATTGTTAGGTTGTCATCTTCTATTTTATATATGTACTATATAAGGCAAAAAGAAATCCCAAGGACTTACCATCATGTTGTTCTTAAGTCCTGAAGTACCCAGACAGACTTCCTTTTCAATACCTTTTAATGTCTTCTTATGCTTCTTTTATGTATAATATTCGTTACTTTTACCATCATTATAAAAAAAGGCTATCCCTTGAATGGGAGGAGTTACTGCACAGAATACATCAGCATCAGACAAGAACTTAATCTCCAAAATATATACACCTTAACAACAACATAAAAGAAAACAACACACTAAAATAGGCAGAAGAATCGAATAAACACCTTTCCAGGGAAGACACAAGTAAAGACACATGAAAATATGTTTTAGTTTGCTCATCATCAAAGAACTGCAAATAAAAAAACACAATGGGATACCACCTCACACCAGTGATATAACACAATGGGATACCACCTCACACCAGTGATATGACCTATATCAAAAAGACTGGAAATAGTGGGCCTTGGAGGGGTTGTGGAGAACAAGGAACACTCCTACACTACTGATGGGAATATAAAAAGATTGCAACCTCTCTGGAAAACAGTATGGAGATTCCTCAGAAAAATAAAGATGGAGCTATCATTTGATACAGAGATCCCACTCCTAAACTTATATCCAGAGAATTTAAAACCTTTAATCAGAAAAAAGTATCTTCACCTCTATGTTCAAAGCAGCACAGTCCACAAAGTTAAGACACGAAAGCAGAAGAAACTATGGTATCCTCTTAGAACAATATTTTCTCCATCTTGACCCAAACCTTACTATGTTTCCTCTTTATTGCTAGAGTATATTCAGTTAAACAATTATTTCTAAGTTTCAGGGCTATTAGTTAGTCAAATAATTCAATTCTGTTGCAATCTTGTTCTTTTGGCATAGGAAGAAAATCATTTTTGAGTCATATTAGTACTTGAGTCCAAAAGGTCTATTTGAATATTTTTGTTTTAAAATTCAGTTTGTACTCTTCTTAATATTTATATGTATATTCTCTACTAGTTTTCAATATGTCCTCCCAAGTGAACTCCATGGTACTTGGAAGTTGGCACTTAAAATGGATATACACGTGTGCTAGATTTACCCTGGATATTTAAGATTAATAGCTTTTCTCTTAAAAAGTAAATCTTTGGATTTTTTGGAAATGCATATTAAAGCAAAGGAGCATCTTGTCTGTAATTTGCATTAAAATTACTCAGAAAAAGAATATATGCTATATATACTCAATGAAATTCTATGCAAATGTTAATGAAGATGAAACCATGCTCTTTTGAAACAATCTGGATGGAGCTGGAAGGGATCATGAAAGGCAAAATAATCTAGAAAGAAAAAAGAGAAGCACAGAATTATTTCAGTCATCTGTAGAATGTAAAGGGACAAAACAAATGAACATACAAATATCAACTAAATTCACAGGACACAAGACTATGGCTACAGGAGTGGGGGTGGGAAGGTGGAGGGGAGGAAGATCGGAAAAGGTGTCAGTAAAGGGTACTAGAATTTTGGTGGTGGATGTAGTATTAAACACAGACTGAAGTGTCGCTTCAATATCTTAAAATGCATATAGCAATGCTAAGAAAAATAATAAATTAATTTAGAAATATATTCATGGGTTTCGGTTGTATTTAGCAGGAGGAATATGTAAAGTACATCTATTCCATTTCCCCAGAAGCTGAAAACTGATAATAAACACTTTTTAAATACAATTGTTCAATCAACTATATATTTATTTAACTTACTGTGACCCATACAATAATCATTTTAATGCATTAAGATGTGCAGACTTTCATTCAGCAAATGATTATTTGACAGCTACTAACTGAAAACAACTAATAAATGATGCCCCATGTTTGCCTTCAAGGAGTTCAGAATCTAGGGAGGAGAAACAAGGGAACACATGATAAAAATTTAAATTCAAATGTGTAGTGGCCCTGCAAAGAAGATAAAGTAAGAAACTATTAATGTCTTAATAAAATCTAGGTTTGTTATTCCTTTAGTTTCCCTTTAATCATCAGCCTACTTGTCTAGTAACTCTCTTTGCAAAGTTAACTAAATTAGCCTTACAGTATTTTATTGAATCAAGTTTGCCCTGTATTTAATGTCTTTTGTTAAATGTTCACAAATTTATCAATTTATTAATCTAAATATTGGGTCAAGATTAATGCCAGGATGCCTTAAGTCTGTAACTGGAGGGATTTATATTTCTCATGTCTGGAAAAAAATGATCAGAACATTTTTGAGTTTGAAAAGCATTTGTACATCTCTGTTCTGATAGCTCTCCTATTGTGATTTCTCAGAGATTAGTGACAGACATTCCATGACTACATCTGGAATTTGTTCCATTTCTCTTACATGTAATTCATCTAGACTGAAAATTTAAAGAACTGAAATAACATCAGTGTTCTCTTACTATACATGGGAAGGATACCGTGTATTGGCCCTCATCTCACTCCCAACCACATTTGTTCAATGGTTTCCAATTGGAAGAAATTTCTTCTTATAAAGGTTAGACACAAAATAGAGTTGAATTGTTATATTTCTCTCTGTAATTTGTTAATGTTATGTCTCTAGCAAAGGACCTCTTTTGTCCTGGTTTTATTCTTACATTTAACAGTTATCAAAACCCTTTTGTCTGCCCTCAGCATTTGTATACGTCTCAGCAAATTTGTGTTCAACTTTTCTAACCATATTCTTGCAGAATATTTTGTATGTGTCCTTGATTGTATTGTCTTCTATATTTGTACATGTGGCTGAAGAAAAATATGAACTTATAAATTTCCCAATGCAGACACATAGTTTTTGTTAGATGCTTCTGCTAGTCAAAACGTTTTTTTTTTTATTTCCATCATCATCCTAGAGTCCTTTTCTGTATTATAGTCTCTGTGTTCACATCT
Organism: Solenodon paradoxus; assembly: GCA_004363575.1. Classification (NCBI taxonomy): domain Eukaryota; kingdom Metazoa; phylum Chordata; class Mammalia; order Eulipotyphla; family Solenodontidae; genus Solenodon; species Solenodon paradoxus. The sequence continues at coordinate 5,887 of RJWH01003892.1, read as the reverse complement.
GGCATGTGGAAATCTTATTTTACAGTCAAGAATACCTTTGAATATCCAAACCTTCATTACCTTTACTTAGCCTTTCGGTAACTTTTTGGGTCAGTATGTGCCAGTGAAAAACACAAGCGTTTTTCTCCACATCATTTCGGTCAAATGCTACTTGCCTCTCATCCACTCATTTGGAGGAACAAAAAGCTCATATATTAACCTGAAGGATGGGTGGATGTATACATGGATGTGTACATGCAAGCCCTAGCTCCCCCTTTATATGAATATAAAATTTCTAAAACAGATACTTACATTTTCATGTCAATATGTATTTACATCAAGAAATGATATTATATCTTAATGCATTTATCTTGACATTAACCCACACGTAGCTATAAAGGGTCATGTGAGAATAGAGCAAAATATATCAGGGAGTAATTGTGAAAGCATTTATATTTTACTAATGTGCTGATACTATAAGCTATTACTAAAAATACTTTCACACACACGTAGTCTCTAGGAAAAACGTTCACATAAAGGCCTGTTGTTGTATATCCCAGTTATTTCATCCTGAAATCCCACTTTATACAAAATAACACAACATTACTCCCATAAGGTATATAAGAAAATGCAATCTTGAGTGGTTATTTTTAACAGGTATATATAACTATGAACATTACAATATCCATTAAAGATTTAGGATGTATACTAAAAGCACACAAAGTAACTGCAATTCTTTCTTTCCTTTTGCTAGTGAAAGGGAGACTTGTTTTGTCTAGTAATCTTTTCAAATATTAAATGAGGTATGATTGTTAAATTGTATATATTTATGTGCACAAGGTTTCTAAGGTTTCTAAGGAGTAAAATATGTAATATAGGCAAATTTATTGATTTGATAGCATTATTCCGAATCTTCTGATTTGACTATATAGTTAACTTTACCAGTAATTTTCATACTTTCATTTGTTTTCATATTATTTTGTGTTCTTTCATTTCAATTTGAAGAAGTTGGTTTAGTATTTCTCATAACATGGGTGTAGTGATAAAGAATTCCAACTTTTGTTAGAGAATATCTTTATATTTCTTTCATTTCTGAAGAACAGTTTTGTGAGTATTTAATTTTTAATTTGAGCACTTGGAATATATCCTAATCTCTCCTGACCTACAGGATTTCTATTGAAAAATCTGCTTATCACCTTATAAGCATTCCCTTAAACACGATGATTCTCTTTTGCTGCTTTCAATTTCTCTTTGTCTTTAACTTCAGACAACTTTATTATAGTGTATTTCAGGATAATCTTTGGGTTGATCTTTCTTGGGGTACTGGAGTTCCAAATTCCTCTTAATACTTGAGAAGGTTTCAGACATCTTTTTTTCAACAAGCTTTCTTACCCTTCTTTCATCTTCTGAACGTTCCATATGTATATACTCAGTCACGTGATGATGTACTATAGTTCATATATACTTTCTTCACTTTTATTCTTTTTTTCTTATTGTTCCTTTAACTGTCTAATTTAAAATGAGTTGTCTTTGAGTTTTCTGATTCTCTTTTCTGCATGATTAATTATGTTTTTGATGCTCTCAAATGAATTTTTCAGTTCTTTCATTGTGTTCTTCAGCTCTCGAATTTCTATATGGCTATTTAATGTTTTTTTTAATCTTTATTAAACTTTACAATTTTTGTTCATGCCTTGCTTTTCTGGCTATGTTTAGTTGTTTATATTATCTCACATCTTTTAATTCTCTAAGATGATTTTAATTTTTTTGTCAGGTAATTCACAGATTTCCATTTCTTTGGGGGGAGATTACTGGAGCTGTATTAATTTCCTTTGGTGGTGTCCAATTTATCTTATTCTTCGTGATCCAGGTAGCCTTGTGTTGTTAGCTATACATTTTATGAAAAAAAAAAACACTTCTTCCAGTCTTTAGAGGCCATTTTTGGTAAGTAAAGTCCTTATCTTGTCAGGTCCCCAGATTGATGATAATGTTTCTGAAATTGCAGCTTAGGAGGGTAAGAACCAGATCAAGTGGCTGCTTCTGGGTCCATAGAAGAATCTATGACTAGAAGGTCTATTATGAAGGTGGATCTGGTATAGATTCAGTCTGGTTCATTTTTAGATAGGATTTCCATCAAGTCGATGCCTGACTTCCTCTGAAGCTTTGGGAGGGCTTTCAACAAATCAATGGTTAGATCCCCAGGTGGGCAGGATTGATTTTGGACTATAGCTGAGAGGAGCCAGAAATTCCAATAATTTCTGATTATATAGAGTTATAATGATTTTTCCTTGATGCTCAATTGTCTTATGCTTCATTCACCATTAAGCCCAGAAAAAATTAATCTCCATTGCTCTTGTGTTCGCTTAGTCATTTGTTAATATCTTTAATTTAGAAATGATCATTTTATGACTAGAATTTTAAATGAAAAGTAAAGATCCTCACTCAGTTCATCAAATATTTGGTATCAACTTTTCCAGAATTTTTCTTTAGATAGCCATGTATTTTATATTACCCACAAAAATAAATGTAGCACCACTTCACAAACTACCCACCCAGTATAAAGAAAACCACTGTGCTTGCCAAGATAACAAATAACCTTGCATGAATGTCCTTCTATTTCTAAAATTGTGTAAGTTCATTATTATTATTACCACCATCCTGAAATTGATGTTTGCAATATAGGCAGATTTTCAGCTATCACTGTTATGAACATTATGTTTTATTAGGTTCAATTTAGAAATAGGAAATTTTACCATGTTGTTCATTAGGAGCATAAAGAGAACATCTTAAATTTCAAATTTTAAGCTTAATACTAATAAAATATGTACCTTTTATTGATAATGGAGTAATGGTATGAAATTATTTGAAGTTATATTTTATATATGATTATAAATAAAAGTGAAAACCATGAATACACTGAAATCACTTATTTTTTTAACTTGCTGACTTATTATCAAAAGGCTATACCTTCTACTCATTTTATCAAATGAATTATGATGTAATACTTGGTTATTTTTATCAAAAGACATAAAGCTTTGAAATTATATGGAATATTAACTTTCACTTATATACTATTTTGAAATATCCTGTCAATATAAGAGTAGAGTAATAGAATATAGATGTTTAGCTAGAAATTAACCTTGTTTTAGGTCAGATATGAATGAAATGAAGATATTCCTCTGGCCTAAGTAAAGTAAATGAAATGTTATGATAATGGAAAGAGTTACTAAGAGTTTGGGAAAGCCAAGGTTAAAAAGAGCAAGAAAATGTATCAAACTTAATCTTTATTAAGATTATTCTTCACTTTTTTTTCCCATTTGAAATGGAATAGGTAAATAGAGAGAAAGGAGATGATGAGAAAACATCCTTTTTTTTCAGTTATAGTTTTAATATTGCAACTCAACTTTTACACGCTATGTCATCTAGAGTTTGATTGTTATACAATTTTATTGATTGATATTTTTAGATGAGCAAAATAACAATAGAAAACTTTCAAATGAAACTAAAAATTTTAATTGTTGCTAAACTCTGTCTACATCCAAGACTGAAAATGCAATAGGCCATTTTAGATAAACTGATAATTTTTAAAATAAAGAGTCACCATTATGACAACATACCCTTTTCACCCTTTTTGAGTTAACATCATAGTAGGACAGCCATGGTGTTGCTCAATTTTGCAATTACATGATTTGCTTAGGGATCACACATTATACCACTATTAAGAAACTACCGGGCATGTACTGGTGGAGTAATGGTTAGGTCGGCTGCCTCCAAAGGAGAATAGTCCATGTACACTCCAAACGCCTGGGTTCACATGCCAGGTCAGAGTTCGGGGAGACAACAAATGTGTACAACTAAATAAAATTTAAAATCCTTTTTCCTCTTTCTTCCTGCCTTCCTGTCTACTTGGCTTCATGAGAGAAAGAGAGAGAGAGAGTACAATCACATAATTGCACAGTGGTAAGATCTATGAAGGTTTTTCAAATTTATTAAGAAACTCCTGTCATCTCAGTAATTTTTCTCTAGAAATCCATTTTTTTGTTATGCCTAGGTTTTTCTTCTGCTTTTGAATCTAACATATTCTATGCAATTTTTAGTGCATTATTAAAATCCTGCCATTTGCATCATCCTCCTTTTTGTATATTTCTGAAATATTTTTAATATTTTAAATATCAATGTCTTCTCAAAATATGGGCTCACTGAGAGAATGGGCTATGTTTTGCTTAACTTTTCACTATTATTACATATTACTATACTAGATGAATAATGAATAACTTCATATTATCTCTGATTGCCTCAATTTCCTATCTGTCAGTTCTCTTCTTCCCTCTTTATACTACTTTTGATTAGTAAATTCTTTAAAAAATAAGCCATAGGAAATCACCTCAGACTTAATTCACATCTTTAAAAAAAACACAATATTAAAATTTCCAACCTCAGGTTTTAAAATTCTGTTGTAAAAAAAAGGAACAAAAACTGGACAAGAAATATGAAGTAAAGCCTGCTGTGAAATATGAATGAAACTGGGTCAATATAATTTAGTAAGATGGCAAAATGAATCCCCCAAATGTAATCATGTTCAAGAAGCAGTTTGTGGTAGATAGAGTGAGTTTTATAGTAAAATGGCTGAAAGAAAGAAAATAAATAAAAACTCTGCCAGTAACTTGTATGTCGGGTCACCACAGAAGTCCTAAGATTTATAGTGTTTAAATAAAAGAGCAAGGAAATTAAGAAGAATAAGTAAAGTGATTTACAATGAAAATACTAATAATGTTTTTTAAACACTCAAAGGTAAGTTGAAAAGAACCAATAGACAATTTTATTCTATTAAAATATCACAACATAGCTTAAATTTTAACATATAAAAATAGATGATGAAATTTTCCAAGATTAGAGAGAACATACAGATAATCAAAAGAGAATTCTAAGCATATGTTTACCGCTGGTTGTCCCTAAAAATTTAACTGAAATTACTGAAACATATTTAAAGAGAATTATCTAGCAATAGTAGAAAAAGGAAATGTATAATCAGCATGCTAGAAATTTTCAAGGAAATCTGAGATCTGATTAACAGAGAAATAAGAGTGCACAGAGAACCTCAGCCTAAAATAAGTGACTGATTATAGATTTAGGAACGGTTCTTTCTTAAGAAACCTCAGAGATATTCAAAGCTCAGAGTCAAAGAGCAGTAAAGAATCTGGTGCTTCCATCAGGATAACTACTTAACAATGTGCTTTCAAGTTGAATTTTCAGTACCCCCATCGTACCCTATATATAATGTGCTGTGGGACACAGTGATATTTGTCCTCAGAATAAACTCGAGAACATTTTTCTAGTTTACTAGTTATTTTTTAATATTTTATTTAAGAAATATATAAACATGTGTGCCCTGGTGGTTTAGTGGTTAAATAAGTGGTCTCCAGCTAGTGCAATCCACATATATGCCAAGAACCTGGGTCCAAGACCGGGGGCTTGGGGAACAAGCAAGATTAACAACAATAAAATAAATAAATACTTCCTACTCTTTCTTTTGGCCTGCCTATCTACTTGTTTTTATTCTGCCTGAAACTTTCCTTTTAAAAAAAAAGAAAATTAATTTATGTACATAGTTTAAAAGGCCAAAAGTACTTCAAGTTTCATAAAGAAAAGTGGTAACCCATAGCACCTCCCATATTCCAGAAACAACTACACTAAAGGTTTATTGTTTTGTTATTTAAGGAAAGGTGCAGGCAGGAATGAAGGCAAGCTGGCTGGCAGGCAGGAAGATAAAGGAGGAAGAGCTTATTTATTCTTATTTAGTTGTATGTCTTGGCTAATCCCACAAGTCTCTGGGACACAAACCCAGATCCTGGGGATGTACGGGATTGTGCTCAGTTGGAGGCAGCAGACCAAACTGTACTATACCTGTGCA